>BMAO01005434.1:0-17933 GCA_019973975.1 Trichonephila clavata
AGGAGTTAGAAATTTTTTCCCTGTTCATGACGTCTCCCCTGCCAATATCCAAAAATGTGAAAATTTTTATTGCAATAACTTTTGATCTAATTGAAATTTTGAAAAGTGCTACATGTATTCGCGATCAGCGTCGGATTTACATCAGAAAATAGAGTTTGGTTGGAATAGGAGTTAGAAATTTTTTCCCTGTTCATGACGTCTCCCCTGCCAAATATCCAAAAATGTGAAAATTTTTATTGCAATAACTTTTGATCTAATTGAAATTTTGAAAAGCGCTACATGTATTCGCGATCAGCGTCGGATTTTTCAGAAAATAGAGTTTGGTTGGAATAGGAGTTAGAAATTTTTTCCCTGTTCATGACGTCTCCCCTGCCAAATATCCAAAAATGTGAAAATTTTTATTGCAATAACTTTTGATCTAATTGAAATTTTGAAAAGCGCTACATGTATTCGCGATCAGCGTCGGATTTTACATCAGAAAATAGAGTTTGGTTGGAATAGGAGTTAGAAATTTTTTCCCTGTTCATGACGTCTCCCCTGCCAAATATCCAAGAAATGTGAAAATTTTTATTGCAATAACTTTTGATCTAATTGAAATTTTGAAAAGCGCTACATGTATTCGCGATCAGCGTCGGATTTTACATCAGAAAATAGAGTTTGGTTGGAATAGGAGTTAGAAATTTTTCCCTGTTCATGACGTCTCCCCTGCCAAATATCCAAAAATGTGAAAATTTTTATTGCAATAACTTTTGATCTAATTGAAATTTTGAAAAGCGCTACATGTATTCGCGATCAGCGTCGGATTTTACATCAGAAAATAGAGTTTGGTTGGAATAGGAGTTAGAAATTTTTCCCTGTTCATGACGTCTCCCCTGCCAAATATCCAAAAATGTGAAAATTTTTATTGCAATAACTTTTGATCTAATTGAAATTTTGAAAAGCGCTACATGTATTCGCGATCAGCGTCGGATTTTACATCAGAAAATAGAGTTTGGTTGGAATAGGAGTTAGAAATTTTTCCCTGTTCATGACGTCTCCCCTGCCAAATATCCAAAAATGTGAAAATTTTTATTGCAATAACTTTTGATCTAATTGAAATTTTGAAAAGCGCTACATGTATTCGCGATCAGCGTCGGATTTTACATCAGAAAATAGAGTTTGGTTGGAATAGGAGTTAGAAATTTTTTCCCTGTTCATGACGTCTCCCCTGCCAAATATCCAAAAATGTGAAAATTTTTATTGCAATAACTTTTGATCTAATTGAAATTTTGAAAAGCGCTACATGTATTCGCGATCAGCGTCGGATTTTACATCAGAAAATAGAGTTTGGTTGGAATAGGAGTTAGAAATTTTTTCCCTGTTCATGACGTCTCCCCTGCCAAATATCCAAAAATGTGAAAATTTTTATTGCAATAACTTTTGATCTAATTGAAATTTTGAAAAGCGCTACATGTATTCGCGATCAGCGTCGGATTTTACATCAGAAAATAGAGTTTGGTTGGAATAGGAGTTAGAAATTTTTTCCCTGTTCATGACGTCTCCCCTGCCAAATATCCAAAAATGTGAAAATTTTTATTGCAATAACTTTTGATCTAATTGAAATTTTGAAAAGCGCTACATGTATTCGCGATCAGCGTCGGATTTTACATCAGAAAATAGAGTTTGGTTGGAATAGGAGTTAGAAATTTTTTCCCTGTTCATGACGTCTCCCCTGCCAAATATCCAAAAATGTGAAAATTTCTTATTGCAATAACTTTTGATCTAATTGAAATTTTGAAAAGCGCTACATGTATTCGCGATCAGCGTCGGATTTTACATCAGAAAATAGAGTTTGGTTGGAATAGGAGTTAGAAATTTTTCCCTGTTCATGACGTCTCCCCTGCCAAATATCCAAAAATGTGAAAATTTTTATTGCAATAACTTTTGATCTAATTGAAATTTTGAAAAGCGCTACATGTATTCGCGATCAGCGTCGGATTTTACATCAGAAAATAGAGTTTGGTTGGAATAGGAGTTAGAAATTTTTCCCTGTTCATGACGTCTCCCCTGCCAAATATCCAAAAATGTGAAAATTTTTATTGCAATAACTTTTGATCTAATTGAAATTTTGAAAAGCGCTACATGTATTCGCGATCAGCGTCGGATTTTACATCAGAAAATAGAGTTTGGTTGGAATAGGAGTTAGAAATTTTTTCCCTGTTCATGACGTCTCCCCTGCCAAATATCCAAAAATGTGAAAATTTTTATTGCAATAACTTTTGATCTAATTGAAATTTTGAAAAGCGCTACATGTATTCGCGATCAGCGTCGGATTTTACATCAGAAAATAGAGTTTGGTTGGAATAGGAGTTAGAAATTTTTTCCCTGTTCATGACGTCTCCCCTGCCAAATATCCAAAAATGTGAAAATTTTTATTGCAATAACTTTTGATCTAATTGAAATTTTGAAAAGCGCTACATGTATTCGCGATCAGCGTCGGATTTTACATCAGAAAATAGAGTTTGGTTGGAATAGGAGTTAGAAATTTTTTCCCTGTTCATGACGTCTCCCCTGCCAAATATCCAAAAATGTGAAAATTTTTATTGCAATAACTTTTGATCTAATTGAAATTTTGAAAAGCGCTACATGTATTCGCGATCAGCGTCGGATTTTACATCAGAAAATAGAGTTTGGTTGGAATAGGAGTTAGAAATTTTTCCCTGTTCATGACGTCTCCCCTGCCAAATATCCAAAAATGTGAAAATTTTTATTGCAATAACTTTTGATCTAATTGAAATTTTGAAAAGCGCTACATGTATTCGCGATCAGCGTCGGATTTTACATCAGAAAATAGAGTTTGGTTGGAATAGGAGTTAGAAATTTTTTCCCTGTTCATGACGTCTCCCCTGCCAAATATCCAAAAATGTGAAAATTTTTATTGCAATAACTTTTGATCTAATTGAAATTTTGAAAAGCGCTACATGTATTCGCGATCAGCGTCGGATTTTACATCAGAAAATAGAGTTTGGTTGGAATAGGAGTTAGAAATTTTTTCCCTGTTCATGACGTCTCCCCTGCCAAATATCCAAAAATGTGAAAATTTTTATTGCAATAACTTTTGATCTAATTGAAATTTTGAAAAGCGCTACATGTATTCGCGATCAGCGTCGGATTTTACATCAGAAAATAGAGTTTGGTTGGAATAGGAGTTAGAAATTTTTCCCTGTTCATGACGTCTCCCCTGCCAAATATCCAAAAATGTGAAAATTTTTATTGCAATAACTTTTGATCTAATTGAAATTTTGAAAAGCGCTACATGTATTCGCGATCAGCGTCGGATTTTACATCAGAAAATAGAGTTTGGTTGGAATAGGAGTTAGAAATTTTTTCCCTGTTCATGACGTCTCCCCTGCCAAATATCCAAAAATGTGAAAATTTCTTATTGCAATAACTTTTGATCTAATTGAAATTTTGAAAAGCGCTACATGTATTCGCGATCAGCGTCGGATTTTACATCAGAAAATAGAGTTTGGTTGGAATAGGAGTTAGAAATTTTTTCCCTGTTCATGACGTCTCCCCTGCCAAATATCCAAAAATGTGAAAATTTTTATTGCAATAACTTTTGATCTAATTGAAATTTTGAAAAGCGCTACATGTATTCGCGATCAGCGTCGGATTTTACATCAGAAAATAGAGTTTGGTTGGAATAGGAGTTAGAAATTTTTTCCCTGTTCATGACGTCTCCCCTGCCAAATATCCAAAAATGTGAAAATTTTTATTGCAATAACTTTTGATCTAATTGAAATTTTGAAAAGCGCTACATGTATTCGCGATCAGCGTCGGATTTTACATCAGAAAATAGAGTTTGGTTGGAATAGGAGTTAGAAATTTTTTCCCTGTTCATGACGTCTCCCCTGCCAAATATCCAAAAATGTGAAAATTTTTATTGCAATAACTTTTGATCTAATTGAAATTTTGAAAAGCGCTACATGTATTCGCGATCAGCGTCGGATTTTACATCAGAAAATAGAGTTTGGTTGGAATAGGAGTTAGAAATTTTTTCCCTGTTCATGACGTCTCCCCTGCCAAATATCCAAAAATGTGAAAATTTTTATTGCAATAACTTTTGATCTAATTGAAATTTTGAAAAGCGCTACATGTATTCGCGATCAGCGTCGGATTTTACATCAGAAAATAGAGTTTGGTTGGAATAGGAGTTAGAAATTTTTTCCCTGTTCATGACGTCTCCCCTGCCAAATATCCAAAAATGTGAAAATTTTTATTGCAATAACTTTTGATCTAATTGAAATTTTGAAAAGCGCTACATGTATTCGCGATCAGCGTCGGATTTTACATCAGAAAATAGAGTTTGGTTGGAATAGGAGTTAGAAATTTTTTCCCTGTTCATGACGTCTCCCCTGCCAAATATCCAAAAATGTGAAAATTTTTATTGCAATAACTTTTGATCTAATTGAAATTTTGAAAAGCGCTACATGTATTCGCGATCAGCGTCGGATTTTACATCAGAAAATAGAGTTTGGTTGGAATAGGAGTTAGAAATTTTTTCCCTGTTCATGACGTCTCCCCTGCCAAATATCCAAAAATGTGAAAATTTTTATTGCAATAACTTTTGATCTAATTGAAATTTTGAAAAGCGCTACATGTATTCGCGATCAGCGTCGGATTTTACATCAGAAAATAGAGTTTGGTTGGAATAGGAGTTAGAAATTTTTTCCCTGTTCATGACGTCTCCCCTGCCAAATATCCAAAAATGTGAAAATTTTTATTGCAATAACTTTTGATCTAATTGAAATTTTGAAAAGCGCTACATGTATTCGCGATCAGCGTCGGATTTTACATCAGAAAATAGAGTTTGGTTGGAATAGGAGTTAGAAATTTTTTCCCTGTTCATGACGTCTCCCCTGCCAAATATCCAAAAATGTGAAAATTTCTTATTGCAATAACTTTTGATCTAATTGAAATTTTGAAAAGCGCTACATGTATTCGCGATCAGCGTCGGATTTTACATCAGAAAATAGAGTTTGGTTGGAATAGGAGTTAGAAATTTTTTCCCTGTTCATGACGTCTCCCCTGCCAAATATCCAAAAATGTGAAAATTTTTATTGCAATAACTTTTGATCTAATTGAAATTTTGAAAAGCGCTACATGTATTCGCGATCAGCGTCGGATTTTACATCAGAAAATAGAGTTTGGTTGGAATAGGAGTTAGAAATTTTTTCCCTGTTCATGACGTCTCCCCTGCCAAATATCCAAAAATGTGAAAATTTTTATTGCAATAACTTTTGATCTAATTGAAATTTTGAAAAGCGCTACATGTATTCGCGATCAGCGTCGGATTTTACATCAGAAAATAGAGTTTGGTTGGAATAGGAGTTAGAAATTTTTTCCCTGTTCATGACGTCTCCCCTGCCAAATATCCAAAAATGTGAAAATTTCTTATTGCAATAACTTTTGATCTAATTGAAATTTTGAAAAGCGCTACATGTATTCGCGATCAGCGTCGGATTTTACATCAGAAAATAGAGTTTGGTTGGAATAGGAGTTAGAAATTTTTCCCTGTTCATGACGTCTCCCCTGCCAAATATCCAAAAATGTGAAAATTTTTATTGCAATAACTTTTGATCTAATTGAAATTTTGAAAAGCGCTACATGTATTCGCGATCAGCGTCGGATTTTACATCAGAAAATAGAGTTTGGTTGGAATAGGAGTTAGAAATTTTTCCCTGTTCATGACGTCTCCCCTGCCAAATATCCAAAAATGTGAAAATTTTTATTGCAATAACTTTTGATCTAATTGAAATTTTGAAAAGCGCTACATGTATTCGCGATCAGCGTCGGATTTTACATCAGAAAATAGAGTTTGGTTGGAATAGGAGTTAGAAATTTTTCCCTGTTCATGACGTCTCCCCTGCCAAATATCCAAAAATGTGAAAATTTTTATTGCAATAACTTTTGATCTAATTGAAATTTTGAAAAGCGCTACATGTATTCGCGATCAGCGTCGGATTTTACATCAGAAAATAGAGTTTGGTTGGAATAGGAGTTAGAAATTTTTTCCCTGTTCATGACGTCTCCCCTGCCAAATATCCAAAAATGTGAAAATTTTTATTGCAATAACTTTTGATCTAATTGAAATTTTGAAAAGCGCTACATGTATTCGCGATCAGCGTCGGATTTTACATCAGAAAATAGAGTTTGGTTGGAATAGGAGTTAGAAATTTTTTCCCTGTTCATGACGTCTCCCCTGCCAAATATCCAAAAATGTGAAAATTTTTATTGCAATAACTTTTGATCTAATTGAAATTTTGAAAAGCGCTACATGTATTCGCGATCAGCGTCGGATTTTACATCAGAAAATAGAGTTTGGTTGGAATAGGAGTTAGAAATTTTTTCCCTGTTCATGACGTCTCCCCTGCCAAATATCCAAAAATGTGAAAATTTTTATTGCAATAACTTTTGATCTAATTGAAATTTTGAAAAGCGCTACATGTATTCGCGATCAGCGTCGGATTTTACATCAGAAAATAGAGTTTGGTTGGAATAGGAGTTAGAAATTTTTTCCCTGTTCATGACGTCTCCCCTGCCAAATATCCAAAAATGTGAAAATTTCTTATTGCAATAACTTTTGATCTAATTGAAATTTTGAAAAGCGCTACATGTATTCGCGATCAGCGTCGGATTTTACATCAGAAAATAGAGTTTGGTTGGAATAGGAGTTAGAAATTTTTCCCTGTTCATGACGTCTCCCCTGCCAAATATCCAAAAATGTGAAAATTTTTATTGCAATAACTTTTGATCTAATTGAAATTTTGAAAAGCGCTACATGTATTCGCGATCAGCGTCGGATTTTACATCAGAAAATAGAGTTTGGTTGGAATAGGAGTTAGAAATTTTTCCCTGTTCATGACGTCTCCCCTGCCAAATATCCAAAAATGTGAAAATTTTTATTGCAATAACTTTTGATCTAATTGAAATTTTGAAAAGCGCTACATGTATTCGCGATCAGCGTCGGATTTTACATCAGAAAATAGAGTTTGGTTGGAATAGGAGTTAGAAATTTTTCCCTGTTCATGACGTCTCCCCTGCCAAATATCCAAAAATGTGAAAATTTTTATTGCAATAACTTTTGATCTAATTGAAATTTTGAAAAGCGCTACATGTATTCGCGATCAGCGTCGGATTTTACATCAGAAAATAGAGTTTGGTTGGAATAGGAGTTAGAAATTTTTCCCTGTTCATGACGTCTCCCCTGCCAAATATCCAAAAATGTGAAAATTTCTTATTGCAATAACTTTTGATCTAATTGAAATTTTGAAAAGCGCTACATGTATTCGCGATCAGCGTCGGATTTTACATCAGAAAATAGAGTTTGGTTGGAATAGGAGTTAGAAATTTTTTCCCTGTTCATGACGTCTCCCCTGCCAAATATCCAAAAATGTGAAAATTTTTATTGCAATAACTTTTGATCTAATTGAAATTTTGAAAAGCGCTACATGTATTCGCGATCAGCGTCGGATTTTACATCAGAAAATAGAGTTTGGTTGGAATAGGAGTTAGAAATTTTTTCCCTGTTCATGACGTCTCCCCTGCCAAATATCCAAAAATGTGAAAATTTTTATTGCAATAACTTTTGATCTAATTGAAATTTTGAAAAGCGCTACATGTATTCGCGAGCGTCGGATTTTACATCAGAAAATAGAGTTTGGTTGGAATAGGAGTTAGAAATTTTTCCCTGTTCATGACGTCTCCCCTGCCAAATATCCAAAAATGTGAAAATTTTTATTGCAATAACTTTTGATCTAATTGAAATTTTGAAAAGCGCTACATGTATTCGCGATCAGCGTCGGATTTTACATCAGAAAATAGAGTTTGGTTGGAATAGGAGTTAGAAATTTTTTCCCTGTTCATGACGTCTCCCCTGCCAAATATCCAAAAATGTGAAAATTTTTATTGCAATAACTTTTGATCTAATTGAAATTTTGAAAAGCGCTACATGTATTCGCGATCAGCGTCGGATTTTACATCAGAAAATAGAGTTTGGTTGGAATAGGAGTTAGAAATTTTTCCCTGTTCATGACGTCTCCCCTGCCAAATATCCAAAAATGTGAAAATTTTTATTGCAATAACTTTTGATCTAATTGAAATTTTGAAAAGCGCTACATGTATTCGCGATCAGCGTCGGATTTTACATCAGAAAATAGAGTTTGGTTGGAATAGGAGTTAGAAATTTTTTCCCTGTTCATGACGTCTCCCCTGCCAAATATCCAAAAATGTGAAAATTTTTATTGCAATAACTTTTGATCTAATTGAAATTTTGAAAAGCGCTACATGTATTCGCGATCAGCGTCGGATTTTACATCAGAAAATAGAGTTTGGTTGGAATAGGAGTTAGAAATTTTTTCCCTGTTCATGACGTCTCCCCTGCCAAATATCCAAAAATGTGAAAATTTTTATTGCAATAACTTTTGATCTAATTGAAATTTTGAAAAGCGCTACATGTATTCGCGATCAGCGTCGGATTTTACATCAGAAAATAGAGTTTGGTTGGAATAGGAGTTAGAAATTTTTTCCCTGTTCATGACGTCTCCCCTGCCAAATATCCAAAAATGTGAAAATTTTTATTGCAATAACTTTTGATCTAATTGAAATTTTGAAAAGCGCTACATGTATTCGCGATCAGCGTCGGATTTTACATCAGAAAATAGAGTTTGGTTGGAATAGGAGTTAGAAATTTTTTCCCTGTTCATGACGTCTCCCCTGCCAAATATCCAAGAAATGTGAAAATTTCTTATTGCAATAACTTTTGATCTAATTGAAATTTTGAAAAGCGCTACATGTATTCGCGATCAGCGTCGGATTTTACATCAGAAAATAGAGTTTGGTTGGAATAGGAGTTAGAAATTTTTCCCTGTTCATGACGTCTCCCCTGCCAAATATCCAAAAATGTGAAAATTTTTATTGCAATAACTTTTGATCTAATTGAAATTTTGAAAAGCGCTACATGTATTCGCGATCAGCGTCGGATTTTACATCAGAAAATAGAGTTTGGTTGGAATAGGAGTTAGAAATTTTTTCCCTGTTCATGACGTCTCCCCTGCCAAATATCCAAAAATGTGAAAATTTTTATTGCAATAACTTTTGATCTAATTGAAATTTTGAAAAGCGCTACATGTATTCGCGATCAGCGTCGGATTTTACATCAGAAAATAGAGTTTGGTTGGAATAGGAGTTAGAAATTTTTCCCTGTTCATGACGTCTCCCCTGCCAAATATCCAAAAATGTGAAAATTTTTATTGCAATAACTTTTGATCTAATTGAAATTTTGAAAAGCGCTACATGTATTCGCGATCAGCGTCGGATTTTACATCAGAAAATAGAGTTTGGTTGGAATAGGAGTTAGAAATTTTTTCCCTGTTCATGACGTCTCCCCTGCCAAATATCCAAGAAATGTGAAAATTTTTATTGCAATAACTTTTGATCTAATTGAAATTTTGAAAAGCGCTACATGTATTCGCGATCAGCGTCGGATTTTACATCAGAAAATAGAGTTTGGTTGGAATAGGAGTTAGAAATTTTTTCCCTGTTCATGACGTCTCCCCTGCCAAATATCCAAAAATGTGAAAATTTTTATTGCAATAACTTTTGATCTAATTGAAATTTTGAAAAGCGCTACATGTATTCGCGATCAGCGTCGGATTTTACATCAGAAAATAGAGTTTGGTTGGAATAGGAGTTAGAAATTTTTTCCCTGTTCATGACGTCTCCCCTGCCAAATATCCAAAAATGTGAAAATTTTTATTGCAATAACTTTTGATCTAATTGAAATTTTGAAAAGCGCTACATGTATTCGCGATCAGCGTCGGATTTTACATCAGAAAATAGAGTTTGGTTGGAATAGGAGTTAGAAATTTTTTCCCTGTTCATGACGTCTCCCCTGCCAAATATCCAAAAATGTGAAAATTTTTATTGCAATAACTTTTGATCTAATTGAAATTTTGAAAAGCGCTACATGTATTCGCGATCAGCGTCGGATTTTACATCAGAAAATAGAGTTTGGTTGGAATAGGAGTTAGAAATTTTTCCCTGTTCATGACGTCTCCCCTGCCAAATATCCAAAAATGTGAAAATTTTTATTGCAATAACTTTTGATCTAATTGAAATTTTGAAAAGCGCTACATGTATTCGCGATCAGCGTCGGATTTTACATCAGAAAATAGAGTTTGGTTGGAATAGGAGTTAGAAATTTTTTCCCTGTTCATGACGTCTCCCCTGCCAAATATCCAAAAATGTGAAAATTTTTATTGCAATAACTTTTGATCTAATTGAAATTTTGAAAAGCGCTACATGTATTCGCGATCAGCGTCGGATTTTACATCAGAAAATAGAGTTTGGTTGGAATAGGAGTTAGAAATTTTTTCCCTGTTCATGACGTCTCCCCTGCCAAATATCCAAAAATGTGAAAATTTTTATTGCAATAACTTTTGATCTAATTGAAATTTTGAAAAGCGCTACATGTATTCGCGATCAGCGTCGGATTTTACATCAGAAAATAGAGTTTGGTTGGAATAGGAGTTAGAAATTTTTTCCCTGTTCATGACGTCTCCCCTGCCAAATATCCAAAAATGTGAAAATTTTTATTGCAATAACTTTTGATCTAATTGAAATTTTGAAAAGCGCTACATGTATTCGCGATCAGCGTCGGATTTTACATCAGAAAATAGAGTTTGGTTGGAATAGGAGTTAGAAATTTTTCCCTGTTCATGACGTCTCCCCTGCCAAATATCCAAAAATGTGAAAATTTTTATTGCAATAACTTTTGATCTAATTGAAATTTTGAAAAGCGCTACATGTATTCGCGATCAGCGTCGGATTTTACATCAGAAAATAGAGTTTGGTTGGAATAGGAGTTAGAAATTTTTTCCCTGTTCATGACGTCTCCCCTGCCAAATATCCAAAAATGTGAAAATTTTTATTGCAATAACTTTTGATCTAATTGAAATTTTGAAAAGCGCTACATGTATTCGCGATCAGCGTCGGATTTTACATCAGAAAATAGAGTTTGGTTGGAATAGGAGTTAGAAATTTTTTCCCTGTTCATGACGTCTCCCCTGCCAAATATCCAAAAATGTGAAAATTTTTATTGCAATAACTTTTGATCTAATTGAAATTTTGAAAAGCGCTACATGTATTCGCGATCAGCGTCGGATTTTACATCAGAAAATAGAGTTTGGTTGGAATAGGAGTTAGAAATTTTTCCCTGTTCATGACGTCTCCCCTGCCAAATATCCAAAAATGTGAAAATTTTTATTGCAATAACTTTTGATCTAATTGAAATTTTGAAAAGCGCTACATGTATTCGCGATCAGCGTCGGATTTTACATCAGAAAATAGAGTTTGGTTGGAATAGGAGTTAGAAATTTTTCCCTGTTCATGACGTCTCCCCTGCCAAATATCCAAAAATGTGAAAATTTTTATTGCAATAACTTTTGATCTAATTGAAATTTTGAAAAGCGCTACATGTATTCGCGATCAGCGTCGGATTTTACATCAGAAAATAGAGTTTGGTTGGAATAGGAGTTAGAAATTTTTTCCCTGTTCATGACGTCTCCCCTGCCAAATATCCAAAAATGTGAAAATTTTTATTGCAATAACTTTTGATCTAATTGAAATTTTGAAAAGCGCTACATGTATTCGCGATCAGCGTCGGATTTTACATCAGAAAATAGAGTTTGGTTGGAATAGGAGTTAGAAATTTTTTCCCTGTTCATGACGTCTCCCCTGCCAAATATCCAAAAATGTGAAAATTTTTATTGCAATAACTTTTGATCTAATTGAAATTTTGAAAAGCGCTACATGTATTCGCGATCAGCGTCGGATTTTACATCAGAAAATAGAGTTTGGTTGGAATAGGAGTTAGAAATTTTTCCCTGTTCATGACGTCTCCCCTGCCAAATATCCAAAAATGTGAAAATTTTTATTGCAATAACTTTTGATCTAATTGAAATTTTGAAAAGCGCTACATGTATTCGCGATCAGCGTCGGATTTTACATCAGAAAATAGAGTTTGGTTGGAATAGGAGTTAGAAATTTTTCCCTGTTCATGACGTCTCCCCTGCCAAATATCCAAAAATGTGAAAATTTTTATTGCAATAACTTTTGATCTAATTGAAATTTTGAAAAGCGCTACATGTATTCGCGATCAGCGTCGGATTTTACATCAGAAAATAGAGTTTGGTTGGAATAGGAGTTAGAAATTTTTCCCTGTTCATGACGTCTCCCCTGCCAAATATCCAAAAATGTGAAAATTTCTTATTGCAATAACTTTTGATCTAATTGAAATTTTGAAAAGCGCTACATGTATTCGCGATCAGCGTCGGATTTTACATCAGAAAATAGAGTTTTGTTGGAATAGGAGTTAGAAATTGTTTCCCTGTTCATGACGTCTCCCCTGCCAAATATCCAAAAAATGTGAAAATTTCTTATTGCAATAACTTTTGATCTAATTGAAATTTTGAAAAGCGCTACATGTATTCGCGATTCAGCGTCGGACTTTACATCAGAAAATAGAGGTTTGGTTGGAATAGGAGTTAGAAATTTTTCCCTGTTCATGACGTCTCCCCTGCCAAATATCAAGAAAATGTGAAAATTCTTATTTGCAATAACTTTTGATCTAATTGAAATTTTGAAAAGCGCTACATGTATTCGCGATCAGCGTTCGGATTTTACATCAGAAAATAGAGTTTGGTTGGAATAGGAGTTAGAAATTTTTTCCCTGTTCATGACGTCTCCCCTGCCAAATATCCAAGAAAATGTGAAATTTCTTATTGCAATAACTTTTGATCTAATTGAAATTTTGAAAAGTGCTACATGTATTCGTGATCAGCGTCGGATTTTACATCAGAAAATACAGTTTGGTTGGAATAGGAGTTAGAAATTTTTTCCCTGTTCATGACGTCTCCCCTGCCAAATATCCAAGAAATGTGAAAATTTCTTATTGCAATAACTTTTGATCTAATTGAAATTTTGAAAAGCGCTACATGTATTCGCGATCAGCGTCGGATTTTACATCAGAAAATAGAGTTTGGTTGGAATAGGAGTTAGAAATTTTTCCCTGTTCATGACGTCTCCCCTGCAAATATCCAAGAAATGTGAAAAATTTTATTGCAATAACTTTTGATCTAATTGAAATTTTGAAAAGCGCTACATGTATTCGGATCAGCGTCGGATTTTACATCAGAAAATAGAGTTTGTTGGAATAGGAGTTAGAAATTTTTCCCTGTTCATGACGTCTCCCCCTGCCAAATATCCAAAAATGTGAAAATTTCTTATTGCAATAAATTTGATCTAATTGAAATTTTGAAAAGTGCTACATGTATTCGTGATCAGCGTCGGACTTTACATCAGAAAATAGAGTTTGGTTGGAATAGGAGTTTAGAAATTTTTTCCCTGTTCATGACGTCTCCCCTGCCAAATATCCAAGAAATGTGAAAATTTCTTATTGCAATAACTTTTGATCTAATTGAAATTTTGAAAAGGCTACATGTATTCGCGATCAGCGTCGGACTTTACATCAGAAAATAGAGTTTGGTTGGAATAGGAGTTAGAAATTTTTCCCTGTTCATGACGTCTCCCCTGCCAAATATCCAAGAAATGTGAAAATTTCTTATTGCAATAACTTTTGATCTAATTGAAATTTTGAAAAGCGCTACATGTATTCGCGATCAGCGTCGGATTTTACATCAGAAAATAGGAGTTTGGTTGGAATAGGAGTTAGAAAATTTTTTCCCTGTTCATGACGTCTCCCCTGCCAAATATCCAAGAAATGTGAAAAATTTTTATTGCAATAACTTTTGATCTAATTGAAATTTTGAAAAGTGCTACATGTATTCGGGATCAGCGTCGGATTTTACATCAGAAAATAGAGTTTGGTTGGAATAGGAGTTAGAAATTTTTTCCCTGTTCATGACGTCTCCCCTGCCAAATATCCAAGAAAATGTGAAAATTTCTTATTGCAATAACTTTTGATCTAATTGAAATTTTGAAAAGCGCTACATGTATTCGCGATCAGCGTCGGATTTTACATCAGAAAATAGAGTTTGGTTGGAATAGGAGTTAGAAATTTTTCCCTGTTCATGACGTCTCCCCTGCCAAATATCCAAGAAATGTGAAAATTTCTTATTGCAATAACTTTTGATCTAATTGAAATTTTGAAAAGCGCTACATGTATTCGCGATCAGCGTCGGATTTTACATCAGAAAATAGAGTTTGTTGGAATAGGAGTTAGAAATTTTTTCCCTGTTCATGACGTCTCCCCTGCCAAATATCCAAAAAATGTGAAAATTTCTTATTGCAATAACTTTTGATCTAATTGAAATTTTGAAAAGCGCTACATGTATTCGCGATCAGCGTCGGATTTTACATCAGAAAATAGAGTTTGGTTGGAATAGGAGTTAGAAATTTTTCCCTGTTCATGACGTCTCCCCTGCCAAATATCCAAAAATGTGAAAATTTTTATTGCAATAACTTTTGATCTAATTGAAATTTTGAAAAGCGCTACATGTATTCGCGATCAGCGTCGGATTTTACATCAGAAAATAGAGTTTGGTTGGAATAGGAGTTAGAAATTTTTCCCTGTTCATGACGTCTCCCCTGCCAAATATCCAAGAAATGTGAAAATTTCTTATTGCAATAACTTTTGATCTAATTGAAATTTTGAAAAGCGCTACATGTATTCGCGATCAGCGTCGGATTTTACATCAGAAAATAGAGTTTGGTTGGAATAGGAGTTAGAAATTTTTTCCCTGTTCATGACGTCTCCCCTGCCAAATATCCAAAAAATGTGAAAATTTTTATTGCAATAACTTTTGATCTAATTGAAATTTTGAAAAGTGCTACATGTATTCGTGATCAGCGTCGGATTTTACATCAGAAAATAGAGTTTGGTTGGAATAGGAGTTAGAAATTTTTTCCCTGTTCATGACGTCTCCCCTGCCAAATATCCAAAAAATGTGAAAATTTCTTATTGCAATAACTTTTGATCTAATTGAAATTTTGAAAAGCGCTACATGTATTCGCGATCAGCGTCGGATTTTACATCAGAAAATAGAGTTTGGTTGGAATAGGAGTTAGAAATTTTTCCCTGTTCATGACGTCTCCCCTGCCAAATATCCAAAAAATGTGAAAATTTTTATTGCAATAACTTTTGATCTAATTGAAATTTTGAAAAGCGCTACATGTATTCGTGATCAGCGTCGGATTTTACATCAGAAAATAGAGTTTGGTTGGAATAGGAGTTAGAAATTTTTCCCTGTTCATGACGTCTCCCCTGCCAAATATCCAAGAAATGTGAAAATTTCTTATTGCAATAACTTTTGATCTAATTGAAATTTTGAAAAGCGCTACATGTATTCGCGATCAGCGTCGGATTTTACATCAGAAAATAGAGTTTGGTTGGAATAGGAGTTAGAAATTTTTTCCCTGTTCATGACGTCTCCCCTGCCAAATATCCAAAAAATGTGAAAATTTTTATTGCAATAACTTTTGATCTAATTGAAATTTTGAAAAGCGCTACATGTATTCGCGATCAGCGTCGGATTTTACATCAGAAAATAGAGTTTGGTTGGAATAGGAGTTAGAAATTTTTCCCTGTTCATGACGTCTCCCCTGCCAAATATCCAAAAAATGTGAAAATTTCTTATTGCAATAACTTTTGATCTAATTGAAATTTTGAAAAGCGCTACATGTATTCGCGATCAGCGTCGGATTTTACATCAGAAAATAGAGTTTGGTTGGAATAGGAGTTAGAAATTTTTCCCTGTTCATGACGTCTCCCCTGCCAAATATCCAAAAAATGTGAAAATTTTTATTGCAATAACTTTTGATCTAATTGAAATTTTGAAAAGTGCTACATGTATTCGTGATCAGCGTCGGATTTTACATCAGAAAATAGAGTTTGGTTGGAATAGGAGTTAGAAATTTTTTCCCTGTTCATGACGTCTCCCCTGCCAAATATCCAAGAAATGTGAAAATTTCTTATTGCAATAACTTTTGATCTAATTGAAATTTTGAAAAGCGCTACATGTATTCGCGATCAGCGTCGGATTTTACATCAGAAAATAGAGTTTGGTTGGAATAGGAGTTAGAAATTTTTCCCTGTTCATGACGTCTCCCCTGCCAAATATCCAAGAAATGTGAAAATTTCTTATTGCAATAACTTTTGATCTAATTGAAATTTTGAAAAGCGCTACATGTATTCGCGATCAGCGTCGGATTTTACATCAGAAAATAGAGTTTGGTTGGAATAGGAGTTAGAAATTTTTTCCCTGTTCATGACGTCTCCCCTGCCAAATATCCAAAAATGTGAAAATTTTTTATTGCAATAACTTTTGATCTAATTGAAATTTTGAAAAGCGCTACATGTATTCGCGATCAGCGTCGGATTTTACATCAGAAAATAGAGTTTGGTTGGAATAGGAGTTAGAAATTTTTTCCCTGTTCATGACGTCTCCCCTGCCAAATATCCAAGAAATGTGAAAATTTCTTATTGCAATAACTTTTGATCTAATTGAAATTTTGAAAAGCGCTACATGTATTCGCGATCAGCGTCGGATTTTACATCAGAAAATAGAGTTTGGTTGGAATAGGAGTTAGAAATTTTTTCCCTGTTCATGACGTCTCCCCTGCCAAATATCCAAAAATGTGAAAATTTCTTATTGCAATAACTTTTGATCTAATTGAAATTTTGAAAAGCGCTACATGTATTCGCGATCAGCGTCGGATTTTACATCAGAAAATAGAGTTTGGTTGGAATAGGAGTTAGAAATTTTTTCCCTGTTCATGACGTCTCCCCTGCCAAATATCCAAGAAATGTGAAAATTTCTTATTGCAATAACTTTTGATCTAATTGAAATTTTGAAAAGCGCTACATGTATTCGCGATCAGCGTCGGATTTTACATCAGAAAATAGAGTTTGGTTGGAATAGGAGTTAGAAATTTTTTCCCTGTTCATGACGTCTCCCCTGCCAAATATCCAAAAAATGTGAAAATTTTTATTGCAATAACTTTTGATCTAATTGAAATTTTGAAAAGCGCTACATGTATTCGCGATCAGCGTCGGATTTTACATCAGAAAATAGAGTTTGGTTGGAATAGGAGTTAGAAATTTTTTCCCTGTTCATGACGTCTCCCCTGCCAAATATCCAAGAAATGTGAAAATTTTTATTGCAATAACTTTTGATCTAATTGAAATTTTGAAAAGGCTACATGTATTCGTGATCAGCGTCGGATTTTACATCAGAAAATAGAGTTTGGTTGGAATAGGAGTTAGAAATTTTTTCCCTGTTCATGACGTCTCCCCTGCCAAATATCCAAAAAATGTGAAAATTTCTTATTGCAATAACTTTTGATCTAATTGAAATTTTTGAAAAGCGCTACATGTATTCGCGATCAGCGTCGGATTTTACATCAGAAAATAGAGTTTGGTTGGAATAGGAGTTAGAAATTTTTTCCCTGTTCATGACGTCTCCCCTGCCAAATATCCAAAAAATGTGAAAATTTCTTATTGCAATAACTTTTGATCTAATTGAAATTTTGAAAAGCGCTACATGTATTCGTGATCAGCGTCGGACTTTACATCAGGAAAATAGAGTTTGGTTGGAATAGGAGTTAGAAATTTTTCCCTGTTCATGACGTCTCCCCTGCCAAATATCCAAAAAATGTGAAAATTTTTATTGCAATAACTTTTGATCTAATTGAAATTTTGAAAAGCGCTACATGTATTCGCGATCAGCGTCGGATTTTACATCAGAAAATAGAGTTTGGTTGGAATAGGAGTTAGAAATTTTTCCCTGTTCATGACGTCTCCCCTGCCAAATATCCAAGAATGTGAAATTTCTTATTGCAATAACTTTTGATCTAATTGAAATTTTGAAAAG
>BMAO01005435.1:0-64060 GCA_019973975.1 Trichonephila clavata
TTCATTTAAGTTAACTTTCATAATACCCAGATTCGTCTATTAAACATCTAGCCTGCATCACGAAGTGAGTTACGCTAACAATTAATCAATCTCCATTTGTATTTTAAATAATTTAGTTAATTATTTACAAGTTTATACATTAACATTGCAAATTTGAGAACTAAATTTAACAAGAATAAAAATTAAGAAACATGCATCTTATCTGAAATGGAAGCGGAAGGATGGGTGGTGGCTGCGTGTTGTCTAACGGCAGATGTTTCACAGCATTTGAGGTTCTGAAAAAAAGAAAAAAAAGGTGTCGATAACTGTCGCAGGTGCCTTTTAAGGGAGGACACGTCATTATACAATTATTCTTCCGCGCACTCTTTGACAACATTTCTATTGGTCAACCCTAAGGCCCAAAGTTACAATTTTAAATAAATTTATAAGGCTAATCACCCCTGAGTCCCGGGAACTGTATCTTAGTCTAAAGAATTTCAACAACATCCTGTAAACAGGGAGAATATACAAATTACTAAACGGATGGGTACCATTCATCATGCCAGCCTCCCATCACATGTTTTGAGCAGATGTCCGATAGGTTGCCCAGACTCACGCAAATGTTCGCGAGCAGGCCAAATGTGATGGATGTTATAGAGAGCAACAGCCACGACCAGGGGTACTCCACCTTTTTTCTATGCCAGACCGCATACATATCTGAGCTATTTCACGCGAGCCGCAACATGAGGATCAATGGGGGGGGGGAATGCTTTGTAAGATCAAGAAAAGATCTTTAAAATGTAGAAATGGATCAAAATATTATAACTCCTATTTTGCTTTTTTTTAATTATTATTTTTATATTTTTTTTTTATTTTTGTCACTGAATTTTTTTACATTGGAAACATTTAAGACTCACTCTTTCACAATTTCTTCATCAGTAAACGGTTTAAAATGATAACCAATAATATAACTTATTTCATAGGGTGTCTTTGGTATCGCTAAAAATTACCACTCACAAATATATTTTTGCTTTTGTAAAGATTATTCAAGAAAGCCTATTTATCATCTCTTGAAAGAGATCTAGGAAAAGTGTTATGAAACGATTCCTGTTTATTGGTTTTTTTTTAATACACTTTCGCGACAAATCAAACCACTACTGAACCATGCTTGTTTTTCACTACAAAATGGTCAATTTCCCAATCGTCTTGAAACAAATTATTTTCTTCTAATATTTTTCACTTACATGATATAAAAGATAGTTAAAAATTAGTTCTACTCATAAAATGATCATTAGCCCACTGTTGTCTATTATCGCTAATTAGAAAAAAATATCAATTCGCATCCGTACGACATCCACAGGAAAAAGCAAAATTGATATATTTGATTTTTTGACAAAGAATTTCCCACCAAATTTTCATAAATAAATAAATGAATTACTCCAAGCAAGGTTATGACCGGACCACTTAAAATGGCCCGATGGGCCGCATGTTGAGTATCGGTGGACTAGACTATTTTTCTAATGACATTTGTTATTTTAAAAATGAATGGTGGAGGAAGATCTTTAAATAATATCATTTTGCAATGTGTTGCAATTTAAAAATTAGAGAAAGAAAAGAAAAAACATAATAATATTATATCCTTTACTTAAAACTAATTTACTTATAATATATATATATACATTAATTTAAAGTAACGTGTACAAAATTGTATATGTATATTGTTAATTTGTATGGCTTATAATTAAAATCGTATTGTAGCTTTTTTTAGCGTCGAAGGGCATTATTATTGCATTCAATACATTATTCTTGTATAAGGGGGGCGTGATAAGAATTATGATTGAAAATTGGGTCACCAGTATTTGAAGTTTGGGAAGCACTGCCTTAACACGACATCATTGGAGAAGCCTAAGGTTCTTCTCTCTATTATAAAATACGTTTTGATCTCTGACCCGATTAGTTTCGTATAAAAAAGATTTCTTATTATATTAATATTGTATCGAACATGAAAAAACGTGTTGTAGGTGAGTAACAATTGGTTTTACTAACAATTTCAAGAATTATTATTGAGAAATTTAGTAAACTATAAATCATCAATATTAAAACTGAAGTAATACATGATAAATTTGGTGTATATGAGAACATTTTCATATAAAAATACTACTCTTTGAAAATATAACAATTCATTCTAAAGATAAATGCATTCCATGTATTTATGCTTTTTTTTAGTAAAACAAACATCACACTGATAAAATTGGTTGCTTACTCCAATAGATTGTTTTCTTGCTCAATTTTTGTGTCCAATCTGCAAAACTCCTACACTCAATCCAGTCTTCTTCAACCGTTTTTCTATAGTTCATACAGTGAGTCTTTTGAATCTCCTATTCTTTTTCGGATTCTAGTTCCACTTTCGCTTTTGTTTACAACAAGTTTTCCTTGATTGTTTTTTCATCTTTTGCAGTACTAGTTGGTAAACCCGTTCTTCTCACAGGAGAATTTCAAAAACAAATAATACAGATTGAATTTAAAAATTTAATTTTAAAAAATGAACAAAATTTAACAAAAAAAAGGTTTTTTTCATCTCTAACAAATAACATATTTGTTAAATTTTAAGTCTGTAGATCTAATAGCTGATAAAAAGGATTTTTTTTATTTATAACTCCCCCATAACTCCTTTGAGGGTAGATTCTTTAAAACACCTTCCTAAGCTGATCTCTGCTCAGCAAAAGTAAAATATTGTTACAAATTTTGTGCAATGAATGCTTTAAATAGTGTAAATAATTTATATCTAAATGTGTAAATTACTTTTGTTAATATTACTTTTTGAAGCGTTTATTTAAGTAAAAATTGTAATCTTCGCAGGCAACGCCGTTTCTTACATTATAATGGTAAATCAATGGAAACAGCGAAATGTTGGCGATAGAGCCACGTTGGCCTAATTTTTGGCGACCGTGTTGGCAA
This sequence comes from Trichonephila clavata, assembly GCA_019973975.1. Classification (NCBI taxonomy): domain Eukaryota; kingdom Metazoa; phylum Arthropoda; class Arachnida; order Araneae; family Nephilidae; genus Trichonephila; species Trichonephila clavata. The sequence continues at coordinate 2,938 of BMAO01005435.1, forward strand.
CTTGGTGATTGTTTGAATAATGCAAAAGTTTATATGCTGTAGTGCCACCTGGTGGGGAGCTGCAACAAAGACGGTAGCACAAAAACCTTCTCCACAAAAAATAGATATACATGCTAATTTTTATAGTGATCAGTTGAACGGTGTTGGAGTGTGAAGCGAAATCATGTATACAAAAATCCATACATATATACATACGTCACTCTTACTAGAAACAAAAATTCTTCAAATGACTAAAGCGACACTTCTCCTTAATTAAGTTAAAACAAAACAAAAAAATCTCCCTACTTGCTCCCCACTAAAATCTACTATTCTTTGTAAATTCGTAGTTTTACCACTCCAGGATCACAGGCTAAGTATTTTTATAAAATCGCGATAGGTGTCTTTTCAGGCCTTTCATTTTATTGCATTTAAGCAATGCTTTATTTTAAACTTATATTCATGTTGATACATAAGTTTCATAATCCTCTTTCTCAATTAAAGACATGAGATGGTTAGCCATGTTCTGAACAGAATTATAAAACATCTCCTTCGCTTCATCAAATGTTCTTTGAAAAGTATTAAAATTGCCTAACCATGGTTTTATTTCTATACCATTACATTCTATAAGAGCTTTTGTGCTTTTAGTAAGAAAATGTATTAAACTCTTTGTCACATTTCCTTCAATCTGGCTTTTTCTACGGCTTCTTTTATATTTTTTTCCTTCCAGTTTCGCTGAAAATTTTTCATTTTGTTTTTCAAAACAAAACAAAAAAATCCTCAGAATATATTTTTTAATATTTTTAAAATATGTTCGAAACTCCCTGCAAAACATCTGTACAATAGAACCTGAACACTCTGGAACAAATCATTAGTTATACATATATATTAGTAAGCTTAAGACTAATTTTTCTACGGCCTACAACTTAAAAGGCTATAAATGTTGCTTTCAACAATAAACCAAAATAAAAAGGACCCATCTTATATACTCAATTTTAAGCAAGCTATGATAACCAGAAACTATCTCCATTCCTTCAAAATGAAATTTAAAGAAAAATTCTCACTTAACAGCAACACTGTCGCTTGACTAACTTTGGTGGCATCTGACTTTATTTTGATCACTTAGCTTGATAAGTGAGTGAGAGAATATTAACGTCGCACTGATTAGCAACACGAGGGCTTTTGGCGACGGTCAGCGTAATTTTGAACCATGGTCAAGTGACGCAGACGACACCTGAGCTGGCACCCCCTCTCCTAACTACCACACCACACCAACGGGAGGACGTTTGAGCTCTCGACAGATTTAACGTGCATCGCTCCCCTACACGGCGGATCTTTAGTGGTACTAGGATAGAACTCATGACACACTAGCCATGATCCGATGCCTAGACCACTCGGCCACCACGGCCACTTAGCTTGATAAGATCTTGATAGATGCTGCCCTATGTAGACAAATGTTAGAAACAACGTTTGCGCGATACCAGCTACTGTCTGTACTTCCCACCCTTCCCGCGCTGATTTTCTTCACCGTAAGTTACATATGACGGCAGAAGGTGTTGCCTTATAAGATTTGTCTCAGTTAATGTTTAAACATATTTGTGACATTTTCGCCGATTGAAAAAGGATTAAATATTAATATCACGTTTGTCTTTGCTATCATTTGGAGAGAGTGAGAGATAGTACATTTTAAAATAAAATATTAATTTAATTTCAATGTATTTATTCCAGAATATACTATATTTATATTTTGTGTACATATTACAGTGAAAAAATAGACTACATTCTTAAAAAGTTAAAATTAAATGTATCTTTTTTTAAAATTTTGTATCACAAATTTAAAATGCTCACTTATGTCCTAAATTATTTTTAAGTATACAAAAAAAAATAATATTCCATAAAATACCCAATCGATGATATCCATTTTTGCATTAGCAGTATATGTAAAAACAAGCTCAATTAACATTATATAAGAAAAAGATTATTGACAAATCACGGTATATCAATGACGATGAATGAAGCACTTCACACAAAGTGAATTTTGTGTTCATTTGTATAATAGGGCGTTTAATTTTCGTATTTAAGGACTCAAAATGATTTAACATGGCTACAATGTAGAATTCGGATAAATCTGTGAAGTGGCGAATTGTTGACTGCTTAGAAGCAGAGTAGGAATGATAGAAACAGATATTTGTATGACTATTTTAAGACAGACCCCTTTACAATTCAAAATCAATTTTACAATTAGAGAACTGGTATAAAAAGGCTTGAACAAGGTCGTAAGCTTGTAAAAACTTCTTCTCTAGATGATCTTCTTCTTATGACGATCCGTCATAACAGAAAGGGTGTTGCTTGGGAATTAAGTTTAAACCTCGAACCCTTCACTGTAACTTTTATATTTCTGTAAATTGGTTACAGGAGGCTTGATGGAAAATCCTTTTATGCCAGAAAGTCAATAATAGGGGCTTCGCAACAAAAACGGGGGACCGCTTTAATTGTTGTAAAGTACATTTAAAAAGCTCTGATGAAGTGAGCTTGTAACATCTAATTCTAAAGTTTTTACATCCGAAATCAGTTAGGAAACTTTTTTTTTCTCTCTCTCTCTCCCAGTAAATTTCTTCCTACCGTTTTGAAATGTGATCATTTAAATGGTGCAGAGATATGGACAGAAATAATATTTGGTAGACTTTTACCCTTATACATTTTCAACGGAGAATCTGTAACGGGTCAAATCAGAATTAGGTCTTGAACACTTATGAAAGACTTCAGAAGTGCATATGGACTCGAATGATTTTATTTGGGGACGAAACACTCATTCATATCGAACAAGATTTGTTAAAGGATTTCTTGAAAGGAAAACCAATTAACTTACACATACCATGACGAGTAAAATCTCTTGATATGAAAATGACTGTGAGAACTCATGGAATTACTTTGAAAAGGCATTTACTTGGAGGCATCCTGTTCTTGGATGTGTAAGTGCTCTGAAGACCTCGTTACTAATTTCCCTTAATTTTGACTAACAACATTAGTGCCATCATTAAGTTATGTTGTAATATTGTTCGTGTGTCAGGTATCACATTCTATATTAAATTCATCATCCTTAATTTTTTGAAATATTCTATTTCTCTATTTCATTTTTTAACTATGTTACATGCTACGCCAATTTGAATGGCTAATCAAGCAATTTATGTCATATGAAGTGTTCCTAAATAGGGTTCATTGTATTATGTGTTATGATGTTTATTACACAACAAAAATTTATAAAACTGTAGATCACATTTTCTAAAGGATTGCGTTTGGACCATGTAAGGATATTTTTCAATTTTTTGACTGTACAATCATAGGAAAATGTATTTTAACAACAGTATATCTTTGTCTGGGAATCTATTCCAAGTAAAAATACCACTCTTTATTTGAGCATACTTTTTAAATTGTTGATAAAATATTTCAAAATGAGACTGATTCTGTTACTTATTGATTGTTTTTCTACAATGTATTAAAAGTATTATGTATTAGTTTCTCTACAATGTATTAGAAGTATTATGTGTTAGTTTCTCTACAATGTATTAGTGGTAAGTACTTAATACTCTAATTAATGAAGAAAAAGAGGCGATTCACGTTATACTTCATCACATGTATTTCTTTTTGGATTAGCTGTAAGCATGCAACATAATTGCTTGAAAATTTTTTTAAAAATAGTTTGAACGGGGATGTTTTTCTCCCCCACTCATATAAACTTACTCTTGAAACTACTAATTTTTCAGTAGAGAATAGAAAAATTGAAAAGTTGTTTTTAGTTGAAAACATAAATTATGAAGACTTCAAAGACAGTTCAAAATAATGATTAAAAACTAATGGTAAAACACATTTGAAAATTAAAAAGTTTCTATATTTTAAAAAGATAAATTTATCTCTCGGGGATTTTATATTAGAAAAAGTTTCATAAGATGTCAGTTATCATTTTCGCCATTAAATTATTTTAAAGTTTTGTTGATACTAATTTTAATTTATTTATTTTGACTTTCTGATGAGCCATACATTTGCTTTCCATATATAAAAATAATTTATAGGTTATTACAATCTATGTGCTCTCCTCAACTTACGAACACAGTTTTATGCATACTTTTTCAAAATCTCTTCCGTGATTTACTACTTTTTATATTACGTAATTTCAGGTTATTTTTATATTTACACCGTACGCACATGGAATACATACGTATTTTCGTATGTGTGATTGTTGTGTGCAAATTGCTTGTGTGTGTGTGTGAGTATTTGTATTTCCTTTACAATTTTTCTAACCACCGGAATGGGAATATTTTTGAAAAACAGAACCATTTTACTTTCTGTCCAGCTTGCGTTCCATTTTATGAAGGTGTTTTATCCTATTTTAGAATTTAAAATCAAGAAAATTTTATATATTTTATTTATTATCATTTTTGTTTTTGTTTTTTAGTGTTGTACAATTTTTTTAATATTAATTTTCTCATAAATATTATTTTTATTTTGTGGAATTCAATATTTAAATCTTTATTTTTCAGTTCATTTCTATCCGATATTTTTTTCACTCCCATTTTTTTCTCTCATTAGTTAAAAGTGAAAATTTACCTTGAAACTTTGTTCATCTCTTTATTAGCAGCTTACAAGTAGTATTGAATTTTTCAAAGAATCCATTCCTAGGCACTCAGTGCTAGAATTTTGTAAAAGATAAAATCTTGTGAAAATTACGACTAAAAACTTTTATAAACTTTAATGGAAAGCTAAATAAGCACTCTTCTTAAAGATTGAATTTAAAAGTATTAAATAAAATAAAAAATTGCGTTGCGCACAATATTTATTAATTTTTTTCTCCTCTTCATTCACAAGTACGTAAAGAGGGGAAAAAATTCCAGGAATTTTATAGCCACTAAAGTAGCTTAGGAATTTCCAAACCAAAATGGGAAACTCATTAAATGATGTTAAAAGACGTAAAGTAAATCATTTTTTTTCCTACATTAAAAAAACTTAATAAAAATAAAGGGAAAAAATGTATAGGAAAAAATGCCTACGTAACCATGCATGAACATAGTATAAAATATTTTTACTGTGAGAGGAAAATATTGAACATTTATATTCAAAAATAGTTTTATCATAAAAAAGAAATGATTCAAATATTCACACAATGTAAGAAAGAATCTATCATTACTTTGCACAGTCAAATGTATCATAAGACTTTGTAATACCTCTTAATACAGCTGGAAAACATCAGCAACGGAGAATAACAATTAGTTAAATTATTCTATAGTTATAAGATATGATATTGCTACAAATTCAAAAAAAAATTGTATTTTTCGACATTTTTTCCGGAACTGATGATTTTGACGATCTTTGATTTTATTGCGAAAATCATAATCGTGATAAAATTCTTAATATCGTATTAAAGTTCTACAAGAGAATCAATTGATTTATTATCATCGCACTTAAAAATAATAAGAGGTTTATTGGTGACAGATCTCGTGGTTTTGAACCACAATAAGGGAAATGAAGTAACCAAATAAAAGATGGATACCAAATTAAAATGCAAAATTCAAGTTTAGAACTGAATTGAGAATTTACCATCATATGTTCCAAATGTCCCATTTTACCTGTTGGCTCTAATCTACTCAGTTCCTAAAGATTTATTCTAGGCCTTAAGAAAAAAAAATATGTGTAGTTTATTTTATATATTATTAGTAATCATTATTGTAGTAAGAATATTTTAGTTCTTATCTATTCCACCCACCTCTTTCTTTCTCATATGAACCTATGTTTGACCAGTGTGTATTCCCCTGATAAGATTTTTAAAATAAAATAACGAATGAAATAATTCATACACTTTAGTTACACCTTTTATTTGCACTTCGTAATATACATTATATTTGACAATTTTTTTGAAATATTTTCTTCTTTCTTAGTAAAGAAATGTCTGGCATAATTCACATCTGTTCTGAGCTTTTCTTTCTGAATACCACCTTTGCTTACATTGTCTTTGTTTAGGTGTTCTGACAACTTGTTTGTAGCTAGTAGTGTCTTTTCTATTGTTACTCATACTCTATTTTCTTGACAATCTTATGAATCTCTGTAAGGTACTTTTCAAGTTCCTTCAGAAAGGGAAGCCGTTTTGAAAGGTGCTGTTCTATCGCAGAATGGATTAGCATGCATATAAAAAAAGCATAAACTACAGCTAGAACAATTTCATTATAAAGTAAACACATTGGCCGTCATTAAATTTCTTTTCATGTACGAGTATAAATGACAGCTGCTTTATCCGTTGCATTCACTTCTTCTGTTGTTTGATTACAGAACAATCATATGGCTGGTTTGTGTGAGGGCGGGAGGAGGAATGCTGTGTTTCTTCTTTCCTTGTGAAGCGTTTTCATTATGATAAATAGTGGATAGGAGAATCGCAGTTTATTTTTAGCCACTAATGATAAAAAGGTTTCCACGTTTTGAAATCCAAACAACGATAATGATTTTTTCTCATGTCAGAATTGAATTTATGAAAGAATAAATTATTTGTTCTTTCTAAGATTTACTACCTCGTAGTTAGTTATATATTCAATAATTTATTAATAAAGATATAGTCTGTGTAATAATTATTACCAAATATAATATTCCAAACAATACCGTCAATTGATTTTATAGTGTAAAACAACATTTCTTCCTAAAATTAGGAGTCACTTATCAACAGAATTCTTTTCTCTATATATTTCAAGAAAGTAAAAGCAAGTTGCTTGATATTTGTAATAGAACGTAACTCTTTTCCGTAATTATATCTTAGCTTTAATGGTAAATATTGTTAAAATATGTTCTTACTACAGTAGGGTATAAGAGGTTCTTCTATTAAAAAGTTTTCGTAAGGAATAGACATATTTTTAAATTGGTTAACAAACTTCTGAAGCTATGAACAGTTTCTCGCTGTGATTCCGAAGTAAGTGTCTGATCGTCAGGAATTTCAGCATTGAATAAGCAATCTGATTCAAAGTTTTTTTTTTAAATTCATCTTCGTTTATTTCATCAGATTATTGACTGAGTTCTTATATTCTGATCACTTCTTCAGTACGACCCCGTTTACGATTCGTCATATCATATTACATTATATAAACGGCAAAACACGTCCAGTATATAGTACATTATGAATCTCATTCACGGTCTGAATTGAAATTGTGAGTAATATACCTTTTTTCACATACTGTGATGAAGGAAAAAATATTCTGTGGCAATGATTGATCCCATATTACATTTGATATCGCATGTAGCAGATAAATGTGAGAAAACTAACTGAAGACCACTTAATAATAACGTTCTTTCTTCAGCATTTAGGTACATTTACACTTTATACAGAAATTGTTAAAATAATGTAATTAAACATACTAAATTTATCTTACATGCATAGTATATGTTAATAATATGGACAGATGGGATTTAGACAGTTGAATGTAACCTTTTCCGCTTGGTGATTGAAATTACATATATAAACATATTAAAAGAAAGTATATTTTTGAGAATTACGTAAGGTTTGAACAATAAGAATTGGAATCGGTAGAAGATAGGGTGTACGTGCAAAAAATCAATTTTGTAAATGGGTGGAATTGACCCATGCAGGATTGAAAAAGTAAATGAGTTTTATCGTATTAAATCTTCTTCCTTTGATTTTGATAGATAATTGATTACTGGATTTCTTCATAAAATCAAATAACATTAAGAAGAAAAAAACTGTTTGAGTCGGCTCCGACGCATGATTGGATTTAACTCTTTAAGTGCGGTTGTCTTTTATTATATAGAAAGCAAACAGGGTAAATAAACGAAATCTTATATAATACTGAAAGAATGCATGCATTTTTTTATTCTATTCCCTTTTCCCACATTGATTCGGCAATCATCAATCAGATTTATATACATAAATATATGTTACTCGTTTTACATGAGTTCAATGTTAAGAAGGTTGATTTACTTCACTATTAATACCCCTTTGAGTATTAGCTACATTAATACTTTCTCCATTAATAATCACTGTGACAAGAGGCTTGTGGAAACTAAAGTATGATACGTAAACGTCGGTACGTACGGGATATACGAATCGTGAAAACATCGCATCAATGGTTGTTAAGTACCTTGTTGTCCCCAGTGCTGTACTAGAAACAAAAGCCAAATTAAGCTCTGATTTTAAAAATTGTACTAATCTCAATCCTTCAGTTTTATCGAAATCGATATTGAAATCGCCGTCTAGTACAAGTGAAAGTATATGATACTATTTTTTCAGTGGTTTAGAACCACCTTTTGTGCATGTTATTAATGCCTCGTGGATATAATCTATTATGTCAGTAACATTCTGATTTACAGAAATATAAACTGTGATGTAACAACGGGTTTAGCGTTAGGAAAAGTGCATCTAGCGGCACATATATCTCCAAAATTAGGTTTAGTTTGATTAACTTACTGGGCATTTCTTTTTATGTAAGCATCGTGATTACCAATAAACTTATGTTGTGAATCACCAACGTTTTGATAGATGCCGATGCTGACCCCACGATTAATGCACGGTCGTCTATACTGTGTCCCTGATTCCTCTGTTAGATTTGTTGATCTAATCAACAAAGTATTGAGCACATGAATATTCTCCCGTGATGAATTGGAAATTTATATTGGTCCCAACCACATTAACTATAAAATGATTATACCAATTATGCCATTTTTCAGAAGGTTGTCGTTTTATAAATATTCGAGGTCGAGTTATCCCAACTCGTAACATGTTTACATAATCGTCATTCGATGTTATGTAATTAGCTTGCTAATAGCCAAAGTTATTGTAATAATTTTCTTCTAGATTTTTCTGTATATTTTTGTATTTTAAATTTAATGTATCACAAATGGCAAAAGAAAAAGAGGGAGGGGGAGAAGTAAGGTTGCCAAATTTGTCTTTCTCCAAATGTGCCATAAACTGTTAAAATCTTGAATTCCTTGGAGGTTTACCACAATTAATTATTGATAGAATTAAGCAATTTTAGCGATTCTAGTCATTCAACTTTTTAGGGCACCTGGAAACAAAAATGCACTCTTTTTAAAAATAGTATTATAAAAAAACCTGGAAACAACAATGCACTCTTTTTAAAAATAGTATTATAAAAAAAGGCAGAAAAATGAAAAAAATTCAAAATTATAAAACTCCCTAACTATTTTAAATTAATTTTACTATATTCCATTTCAGCTTAAAAGTCAAAAGAGCTAAGAAATGAAAGGTTGGTTTTGCTCGAATATCGGTTTTCGACGCCAATGAAGAGAGTAAACTTTTAAAGTTTAGTTTTATGAAGGTTTAATTTTTCAGCTATACTTTCTAAATATTCCACATCAATAACAAACAACGGTAATTTTTTTTTAAAAAAATGTAAAAAAATAAAGATTGTGCAAATGGATTCTTATAAAAATGTATTAGACGAAAAATAAAATTTTTTTTTTAAAAAAAATGGCGAATATTTAAGCCCTTTTTTCAATCTTTGAACAGAACACGGATAATAAAGTTTGGCACATAGAAAAAAGCTTCGTGAGATTATTTTTAAAAATGATGTTTTCATTAAATTTTTAATTAGAAATTTAAAAATTTTTTAAAAAAGTGTTTGGTCTTTATTTTTTACATATTATTTTAAGAAAGTAAAGCATGAACTTTGGTTATAAAGAATATCAATTCATTACAGTGATAAGACATAGACATACAGAACGATTAAAAAATTATGTTCCTAAAAACGCATCAATAATGACTCATTTTAGAAAAAAATCGTAAAAAATGCAAAATATAGTTGTTTTATAAACGAAATTATACCACATATCTTGAAGAAATAAATGATAATTCCAATTCGGTAAATATATCTTGTCTGATTTTGGTAAAAAAAGGAACATCATAATTTTAGAAACGACGAAATGGCAGAATCTCTTGAAAGGGAAGGAAAAGAGTATGGTTGTCCGAATTGTCTGTCCGTGCATGTTTCATGAGCACTGAAAACCTGAATTTCGACTGGAAGTACTTCGTTCCAGCTTTGCTCAAACGCAGTTTGCGAATGTTTTTTAAAGTTTTTATTTTTTGAGAGCTTGGTTTTTAAGTTAAAATTTCCAAATTTCACAAGTTGAAAAAAAAACAACGTTAATTTTTAAGCAAAAAAAAAATATAAGAAAAATACTGTATAAATGATTTTATGTAAAAAAGGTATTAGACTAAAAACACTAGTTTTTTAAAAAAAATCCTTAATTTTTAAGCAATTTTTTCAATCTTTAAACGAATATATATATATATATTTCATTCTCTAAATAACTTATTCTAAAAGAGCGAAGTATGAGTTTGTTTAGTACAGAATAGCGAATAATTACAATGATAAGGAATCCATAAAAAGCGATTGGAAAATTCTTTTCTTGAAAACGCATTGAGAAATATTAACTCCTTTTTTAAAAAAATTGTAAGAAATGCGAAATATCGTTATTTCGTAGCTCTTTTTTGATAATGCTTGAATAAATTTATTTCCTCATAAAAGTTTCATACTGCATTCTTTATATGAAAATCTATTCTTAAGGAGTAGACTCCAATAAAAGTCTCTCTCTATATATACATATATATGTATATATATTAAATTTCTATTCGTATATATATATAGACATTATTTAGATATACATACATTTAATATATATATATATATATATATATATATATATATATATTGCTATAATTCTAAATTACAAGTAGAGTATAGAAAGTAAATCCTAAAGTATATCATACCGCCGCCACCTGCCTGTAAATTGAGGGATCAACTGTTCGCCTGGAAGACGGGATATCCTGACACGCGTGGCAATCGGCGTGATGAATGACAAACCCAAACCGTGATTCATCTGACCAGGCAACTCTCTCCCACTGATCCATAGACCAGTCGCGATGTTTTCGGGCCCAGCGCAGGCACAGTTGGCTTGGACGCTTGTTCAGCAAAGGCACACGAGTGGGACGTTTGCTGCGTAGCCCCATATCCAACAGTGTCATTATACAGTGTGCTCCGATACTATTTTACTTGGCCCTGCATTGTATTGGGCTGTCAGCTGAGCCCCTGTCGAACTCCGGTTTTACTTCACCATGCGAGACAGTCGTCGATGACCTTTTTCTTGATGATCATTCGCCAGCGATCTTTCGAGTACTTTAATTCCAGAGAAAAACGAAAAATATTACGCGTTGTTTGTCTTGGCTGAAAGGGTGCAACAGTGATGACTTAGACAGTACATATCAATACACAGTGCGTCATGCACTACTGCACGTATGAGCCTACATTGCCAATATCTGTAAAATAGTAATATCAAGCATAGGAAAGCTTGATGTTTGCAAAACATTTATGAAAGAAATGACAATAAGTATAAATTTTGAATACTACTTGTTTCTTTCATATTCTATATCACCTAATTATTTCATAAAAGGGACAATCCATATGGAAAAATAAGGTAAGTATAAAAAGTTTATCCGCGTTAGTTTAGTTAAAAAAGGTTATTCGTTTTACAGAAATGCATTTTTAATGCTTTCCAAGATTATTACAACCATTTCGTATTAAAATTTTGTTCTGGGAAATAATCTATGCCTAAGTGAAAATTAAACTGTTGACATATGTAAATCTAACATAAGAAAACTGTACTAAAATTGGAAATCTCAAGCGTTATCCATTGTTTATTGAGCTTATCAATAGCAAACAAAACTTATGATAGTATGAGGTGAGATAAATATGAGCTTTGGGTAAAGTTGAAGCTTAAGCTTTTTTTATATTATGTAAATTATTCTTAATTGCCCACATTGTATTCAATATAACGTATGCTTATAAAATTATGAAGGAATTTGAGTGTGTCTGTGCAAAGTAGTACAAAAATTGCAAACTACAGTCCCGTGAAATTTGGTGCATAAAAACAAAGGACCAGGATTTTGTGAATCTTGAAGAGAATTTTTCTAAATTCACATTAGATTTTTTTTCAATTCAATTTTTAAGGCAATTTTTCATTTTCTGACTATTTGGCTTCATTACATCTATCTCTGAATTCAACATATTCGTCTTTAAACTAAATTTAAATTAAAGCTAAATTATTATTGATTGAAATTTATAAATTAAACAAATAAATTAAGCTAAACTTACATTATACAGCTGAATTAGTTAAACAAATTTTTGGTTTGATTGATTTGTTTAAAATAATTTTTATTTTAAACTGAAGTTAAGTACGTAATTTCTTTTTCAGTTTAAGTTTTGTAAATGTTGAAGGTAGGTTTAACAAAGCTACATAAGTCTTTTATTATTTGTCTCAGATAATGCTTGACTAAATGTAAATTCAATTTTTAATCTATTTTCAAGCTAAAGAGGATCAAATTATTGGTTTTAGATAGGTTTTAGTTATAATTGTTTTTAGATGTGTAATTCTTTTCCCACCTTAAAACTTTCTGGTGTATGTTATTTTGCGTGTGGATCTTATTTTTATTTCGCTTCGTTAGTTGTTATACTGTTATCCATATTGGATATAAGACAATACAAAAAAAAGCAGTTAATGGCTGAATTCGATGCCATTTCTGGCCCAGCTAAAAATGGGAACTAAATTAGGATTGTTATGAATGCTAAATCAAAAATTAAAATTTCTAGCTTTATATTTATTGATTAAATATCATTATTTTATGAGCTTCCATGCTAAATATTAGCGTTATTTCCAATAAAAAATTAAATACTTAAAACTCCGAATAAATGCTTAAAAGACAAAAATTTGCTTAGTTTATTGTATTAAAAAGAAAAATTTGTGATGGAGGCCCACACACCGGCAAAGATGGGAATAACGAAAAAATACGAAATTCGAAACCTTGAAATTATGGATGATAAAGTTCTGCTTCTCTCTAGAAGCAAACTTTTCAAAATTTGCTTTACAGAATTTAATTTTGAAATGATTTTGGTATATTTTCTTCTTAACTTTTAAGCAAAATGTTGTAGAATTAAGATTCTCGCCCTTACTGAGGAATCATAATTCTTCAATAAAGTCTGTCATTGTTTTGAATAAGTAAAATAATTAAGCGAATTTTTAAAAATTCACTAAAATGCGTTCAAATCTACTTTTTCCCCTCCATATTTAACTAGTAACATCCAAAAACTCATCGATCCAAACGACGTGAATTTTTTACGCTATACGGAATGAACATTTCACCTTCTTTCAGAAAGGGAATAGGGGGAAAGAATCTATAAATTGATGTATTTCATATAATTTTCTTACAATAATTGCTCACTTTTTTTTAACGGGGGGAAGTAATACGAATCATTTCCCATGCTATTAGTGTATAGATGTCATATCGTATGATTTATTTTGAGAGATATTTGCATACGTTTGTTTATCTTTTGTAGCATAAATACAATTATTTTTTTAATTAATAATCACAAAAAAGCATTCCTTCAAAATTCCATTAAATATTATTAAAGGATTACACTAAGAATTATTAAAAAATTAGTTCAAAAACTATTATAATTTTTCAGGTAATTTAGCCATTTTTGCGGTAATTAAACCTTTATTTAAAAATTAACCCTATTAAAAATTGGAAAATCAGGTAGGAGAGATGGATGAATTTTATTTTAAAAATTTATCCATACGATGTCGCTGAGTATAGAACCAGGAGGTTATAATGAAAGTTACACTATTCAGAGGCATGTAGGCTTTGCTTAACATATTTTGATGAAACTTGGAATATATGCTATGTGGATCATGGGGAAAAAATTTCTGCAATAAAAGAAATTAGTACAAATTTTGACCACCAGGTAGCTTTTATTCAACGTTCCTTACTCAAATCGGTAAAACCTATATATAAACTTATGGTCATAGACAGAGAACCATTCAGTGTGCGTTTGTCATCGTTAATCATGCCCTTACAACAACAAAAAAAAAAGCTCGAGCTTTACTGGTCATACTATTTTATCAGAATGACAGCAACTATTTAGCTGCTCTGAGTGAATATCGTCATTTAAAAGATCATCAAAAAGGCTTCATATTGAGGATTGATTTGAGGAAAATGATCAGGAAATTTGAAAAGACTGGAGATTTGGGTGTGCTGCACGGAAGAGGATGAAAACCGATATATACAGTTCTAGAAGTCGCTACTGCTGTGATTGAAAAAACCTCCTGTTCCATCTACTGTTCAGCAAGTAGTCAATCAGTATCACTTCTATTAGAGATGATCTCGAATATTTTTTATCTTGAAGTTTCAACGTTTGCATCACGTGGATCTTATACGGATTCCAATTTAAAATGTATCGCAGGATTTTTCGTACTGTAGACCACTGAATCACCAACTCACGTGACACTGATCGACCATTTGCTGAAGAATAGATGGAACTGGAGGCTCCATTAACCACAACAGTAGCGACTTTTTTGACTCTTTCAGTCCCAACCGGTTTCCATCTTCTTCCGGGCAGCCACACCCAAATCTCCAGTTACTTCAAATTTCATGATCATTTTCCTCAAATCAATCCTCGATGTAAGGCTTTCTAGCACAGCAACAAAGTGGTTGCTGCCGTTCTTATAAAACAGTTAAACTAATAAAAACAGGTAACTATGTCCTTAATTTCAAATTATTTTGTATTTTTTAAAATATTATATATATATATACAATGAAGTTCCAAAATGAATTAGGGATACTTAAACAGTAACGGTTGGGCATTCTCTGACATTGATAATGGCAGCCACTTTATGAGGCATAGATTCAACAACTTTCTGGAAAGGTTCCATGGGAATGGATTGCAAAACATTGCCTAAAGCTGTCCATAATTCAGACTGGTTCGTTGGTGCAGTGTGATGGTCATTCACGCCTTGTTGCAAAATATTCCAAAGATTCTCAATACGATTTAAATCTGGGTTTCTATGTGGCCTAGGTTTCTAGGTAGTCAGAGGAATGCTCATCCAACCACCCAGTATCCAACAGGAGGTAAAGTTGTGACAGGTACAGTTTTCTTGCAGGAAAACTCCATTACCATGTGGATAACAGAACAAAATAAGCGGATGGAGGTGATCACCCAGCAAGACTTAGTACCAAACTGAATTGAAGAAAGTTGGTACACGCTCCGAAGATCAAACGGTTCCAAGAAAAAAAACCAGACAATGATTGAGCCACTATATCCTTGTACAGTTCCATCGTGGCATGCATGATCCATGGCTTCATGAGCCTGACGCCATATTCATAACCTTCCATTGGCGTTAGGTCATCGGAATTGAGAGTCATCACTCTATGATACTCGTTTCCATTCCACTACACTCCAGTCTCTGTGCTCTCTTTCCCAGGCAAGACGTGCAGCCTGATGGCGAGCATCGAGCAATGGTACTCTCGTAGGTCGACGACTCCTGAAACATATACGGTTAAGCAAGCGTTTACTGACTGTACGACTGGCACCGTCATTCAACTGGGTGGTAGTTTGAGCTAATGTTTGGCTTCGTTGGCAACGTAGAATACATCTGAGCCGTCTCTCACCACGCACTGCGAAGCCTAATTGTCCTTTGTAGTGTGCTCGATCACTAGTTTTTTTTTTGTTCACCATCCATGTATTCTTGGTATACTCTTGAAACTGTCGAAATTGAAAACCCTAGCAGTCTGACGATTTCGTAAGTTGAATGGCCCATGCGTCGTGCACCTACGATTTGTCCGCAATTAAAAGCATCTAAATCAGGCAATTTACCCGTACTGGTAATTCCAACAACGAATTTAGAACAACCCCAGAGTAAAAACCCTCCTTCTCGTCTATCCTGGAACCCAGCTAAAGGTGTGGAAGGAAGTGAAAGATTATTCGACATGGTGATTTCTAATTTTTTTATTTAACACTTTAATCGACTCAAACACAATTCAATGCTAAACAATAAATAGGATGTTTCCTTCAGTCAACAGAGGGAGGGAACAAGAGTCGCGTTTTGGAAGAATACATCTAATAAATCAATTTATAATAATAGTTCTTCTACTTCAATATTACTTTACACGGTAGATATATAACTATTGGCCACTTAATTTCCTTCATACTTTAAATATCAAACGTAATATGGAGGTGTGTGAACCTGAACTTTAGGCAGTCTTCTAATCAATTCAGGTTAATTTATCAATATCAACTTTCTGTCTTTAATCTCTCACAAAACCTTTCTAACTTTTTACGGTATTCTTCACCTTGTATCTCTCTTGTCACCTTTAGTTAATTAACCTTCTAATTTTCTACTATCTATCCTTCTTCACTTTTAAACCCCCTAGTAAGTGTACCTGAACTATATATAATAAACTTGATTTGCATATCACGCCTTCTTCTCAGGAGAAGATTGATGATTTTTGATGGCTCCAAAGAATTCCCAAGAGGATTAGTGTAAGAACGAGTATAGATCCTTCACAATAGTACCCTCTATATATGCAGTTACCACAGTGCCCTCACTTGTGCATAAATGTTGCGCAGCGCTACACATATTGCATAGACCTTGCTATCCCCAATTCAGAGGCACTTCAGTATATATATGGGAAATGACTACAACCTTAGGATGATAATGATTTATTTAACAATGAAGAATGAAATTTTATAAGATATATTTAACACAAAGGAGAACGTCATTCTCCTGCGTCTAGTGTTAATCGTCCGTCGGCGTCCGTCTAAGAGATTTCCCGTGCAGGGCACTGTTGACGGGATGTGACGTCAGTTTGGGTTGCTCCTCTCTATGTAAAAAACAAAGGGGGGTGCGGCAGTGCACATAATAGTGCCTAAATTGGCTATCATGACCGGGAAGGGGACCTCGCCTGATGACATACAATGATAAAGTGATACAAAACACACAGTAATAAAATATTAAGAATACTTACACACATTGTTACACAATAGATAAAAGAATAATACAACACAAAATATCTTCAAAGAAAAATTACAAAAATACTGAAAAATGAACACATTTAAAGTCATGCTTGATATATAAGAAAAATTTCATACATTACCACCAGAGGTAAAAAAAATAATGCTAATAATACATATAAGATCAAGGCTAAAATAGAAATCTGGGATAAGGAACAGGAACATATATTCAAGCATGATACTCCTAAATGATTAACTTGGTACTAAAATGAAATAAAATGTTAGAGTCATTCATAAAAATGAGGGCAAAAATAAATAAATATAAAAGTATGTTTCTAATGACCATAATAAATGTCTTTCACTGGAAGAAAAATAGTGAACAGTTTTAAATGGAGAAATCAAGTAGAGTTAATTTTGTTTGACTAGAGTTTCATGAACTTTGCACAAGCAGAGGTTTTGGATGGTCCGTCGTCAGAATCACACCTCTCTACGTTATAAGTGGAATTGTACTTGACTTTTGTAACTTTGTATGGACCGAGATATTTCTGCTTCAACCCTGGATCACACTGGGTGCGTTTAATTGCCACAAGATCATGCAGTTGATACTTATGAGCTTGTCTGGGCCGCAGATTGTACGTACGGTGATTCTCATCTTGAACTTTGTAGATTTGCTTTTTGGCATCTTGACGGAGAGCATCACGTTGTTGTTGGAACTCAGCTGTAATCTCATCGTTATGAAGTTGGACAATTTCAATGTCTTGGCGAGACTGCATCTTGGTGCCGTAAAGGAGTTCAAATGGAGTCATCTTTATGCTTCTTTGAAAAGTTGAGTTCAGGATTTCTTGCAGGTGGGGTACATGAGAGTACCATTTCTCGGGATTATCCACAGAAAGTTTTGACAGTACAGCAATGATGGTTGAATTTTGCTTTTCAATTTGTCCATTAGATCTTGGAAGGCCAGTTGTAATGGAGATATGAAGGATGTTTTGTATATTGCAATAATCTTCAAATACGGAGGAAGTAAATGCTGATCCTTTATCTCTGATGATTCTTGTGAGGTTTCCGAAGACATGACGTTGGTTTTCGAATTGATTTTTTGCTTCTGCTGCGTCCGTAGATTTAGTGGGATACAGCCAGGTAAATTTGCCGAAAGCATCTATAACTGCAAAAATATGCTTATATTTCTTAGACGTGGTCGCAAGGGGACCTTAATGATCTAGATGAAATGTATGGAGTGGTAAATCATTTTTTTCTGTTAGTTGAAGTATACGATCTTGTTTACCACGTTTACGGTTTGTGAGAATGCATGTAACAACTCATTATTCAAATTTATCTTTAAGTCGTGGGATGTAAAAGTTTTTGCTAACTAAGTCTTGTGAGCGTAGAACCGCAAAATGACCATGTCAGCCTAGATTTCGTCAGGAACCACAAATAAATAATTGCCATTAACTGTTTTGTACAAAAGTTTATTTTTTACGATGTAGTTGTCATGCGGCGTTGTTTCAAGAAGCGTCTTTATGATTGTTATCTGATCATCCGTTTGTTGTGCTTTTAGATATTGAAGGTGGACACTATTTTGAATTAGCATACAATGTGGAGTTCGACTGATAGCATTCACATGAGCTATCTTTGAGCCTGTACGGTGTTCTATTGTAGAGCTAAATTCTTGAAGATAAAGTGCCCATCTGGCTATCCTGGGGTTAAGCTCTTTTTTACTTAACATTTTGACTAGGGCGTCACAGTCAGTAATAATTTTAAGTGTGGTTCCAAGTACATAGATGCAAAACTTTTTAAGTGCTTCGATCACTGCAAGAACTTCTAATTCAAAACTAGTGTACTTTCTTTCATGGTCTGACGTCTTTTTTGACATCTAGAATACAGGGTAAAACTGGTTGTCATGTATGGATTTTTGAAGTAGGACTGCCCCAAACCGTCAATTGACGCGTCAGTGTGAGGATTTTGATTAAAAATACTTAGAA
The DNA here is from genome assembly GCA_019973975.1 of Trichonephila clavata. Lineage (NCBI taxonomy): Eukaryota > Metazoa > Arthropoda > Arachnida > Araneae > Nephilidae > Trichonephila > Trichonephila clavata. The sequence goes on from BMAO01005435.1 coordinate 21,743, forward strand.
CGGGTTGTTGGGAAAGTAAGTATTTTAAATTTTGAAATGCTGCCTGTTGTTCAGCATGAAATTGAAAAAGGAAGTCCTTACGAAGGAGGTCAATCAAAGGTTTCTCTGTAGTCGAATATGAGGGTAAAAACTTTCTAAATTAGCCAGTAAGACCAAGAAATCGGCGAACTTCTTTAACATTTTTAAGATCTGGGTAATTAAGAGAAGCTTTAGTTTTTGCAGGAGAAGGAAACAATTTATCGTTTTCTATAATATGGCCAAGAAACTCAAGTTGATTATGTCAGAATTGACACTTTTTAAAATTTATTTCAAGTCCGTAATCATAAGCTACCTCAAGAACAATTTTTTAATATGCAAGAGCTTCAGACACATTAGCAGCAGGAATAACAACATCATCCATATATGGGAGAACAATACTTTTTGAAATCAGATGTCGAAAAATGACATTTATGTACCGCATAAATGTGGAAGGACAAGTATTTAATCCAAAAGGCATTCGTCTAAACTGATAATGACCATTGTGAGTAACGAAACTAGTACATTTACGATTCCTTTCATTTACCACGACATGGAAAAAAACATTTTTTAGATCCAGAGTAGTAAAAAATTTAGCATTTTGGAGACAATCTAAAATATCATCAATTAAAGGGAGGTGGTAGTTATCTTTAATAAGTTTGCGATTTAAAAGTCTATAATCAATACAAACTCTTGATATTCCGTCTTTTTTCTTTACTACCACAACTTGACTAGCATAAGGTGATGAAGATGATTCAACGACTTCATTTTTAATCCATTCGTCAACTTCAGCGTCGACTATATCTCGTACGGGAAATGGTAAACTTCGGGGTTTATGAAATATCGGCTCATCGTCAGTAAGTGTGATATGGAGCTCAATGTTTGTAGTTTTTATATTCTTAGGGGGTATGTCGATAACAGTTGTTTGACTTCAGCTCGAGTTGTTGAGAAGCATTTGGACTGATATCAAATGTTGGCGGAATCGTCAGAAATTGTCATAGTAAAATTTTCGTTTACACTTTCAGATTGTCTTAAAATTTGTGAAAATTTTACTTCTGTTGGCAATATATCTAGATGTACTTGTCTAATTACTTCACAACCGATTATGAGGTCATAATTTGTATAAGAATTTGGTACAACAGAAATAGTAACAAGAAAAATTTGATCATCTATAATAATTTCAGAATCAAAAGTACCTATCTCATTAATTCGTGAAAAACCAAACCCTGTTAATAATATATTGATTTGTTTTAGTGGCGGTGCATCTATATTCATGTAAAATCGAATTTCTTAGTAGTGTCAAATTGCTACTTGTGTATACTAATCCGTTACGGCCAGAAATTGTTAAATCTTTGCACATATTAATAGGAGAAGGCAATTCATGAACAGAGAGTGGTGTAGAACTGTTGTTTAAATTAATTCGTCGGCATTCAAAAGATTTGTGACCATAAAGATTACATGAGAGGCATCTGGGGCCACATGAATTATTAGGACAAAATTTGTTAAGTGACCTATATCTTTACAATTAAAACAACGTTGGGAATTTTTAGCTGCGTCAGAAACGTTAAATTGTGTGGTTTTTCTTTGGAAGTTTTGTTGTTTAGTATCACGTCTTCGGCTACCGTACGAATGACGAAAATCCGGTGAATTTGAGCTATGTATTCCCATGTTTTTAATGAAAGTTTCATAGGTACGCAATTTCTGCTTAAATTCGGAAATTGAGTTGCACCAAGAGAATTATTTTATCTGAATGAGGTCCATCAATACCATTAATAACATACTGGATAACTGATGCTTCGTCAATATCAGAATCGCATCTATTAGCTCGTTCAAGAATGGAATTACAATATTGCGTTAAAGTCTCAGTTTTATACATTTTTCTTTTTTCTAATTCGTAGTGAATTTCTATTGAAGTAACTAAATCCGAAAGTTCTTCAATCAAAACGTTTTTAAATGATTCGTAGGTGTTTAAATTTCTTTGAGAAAGAAGAAATGAGATTTAGCATTCCCACACATGAAACGTTTTGCAAAAATTAATTTTTGAGAAGAATTAACAGCTGGAAATAGATCAAAATTTTCCTCAATATCGCGGAAAAAAACTATTTATCGAATAAAAATCTTCCCCAGAAAATTTTCTGCAAGTAGCGGAAATGTCACGCAATAAATTCCAAAACTGAGCATTCGTCTCTGTAAAGGAAGAATCGTTTAAATGGGAAGGGAGAGTATTTTGTGTACAGAGAGAAGAAAGGTTTTGATGTGCCGGCAAGAAAGAACAACATTGTACACTGGTCAGGCTGGGGCCTGAAACGGGGGAGTTTTCTTCACCTTGGCTGGTTCCCTGCGGTGAAAAATTCCTATCTAGTGAGTGGTGATCTTTTTCTGTTCGTTTTTGAAACATGGGTTGATTTTCAATATTGTAAGCTATGTCTTCTGTTTCAGAAATGGAGGATTCCGTGTTATTTAATGTTAGTTGAATTCATCTAAGTTCGTCAAAGCGTTAAATATACTATCGCATGAATTTTGTTCGTTTGTTCCCATGTCTAAATGTAATAAATTAGGTACGGAAATTAAATCAGGTAATGATAATTCGGTTAAAACTTTTTCTTTGTGTTCTTCGACTCTGAACTTTATTAGGAATGTGGAGAAATTCCTTATCTTGTTTCGTGAAGAACGGTCAAATTCGGTGAATCCTAATATAGAATTCAAAGTTTTTATTGCACGAGTGGTGTTGTGCCTCATTTAAACGAATAGGCAATTATGGGAATATCACATAATTTAATAATTTTAGAGGACAACTTAATGTACAGAATTAATAACTATGAAAATGTATAAACGGTGTAATGTTGTAATCAAAATTTATTATCACACTTGAAATTAAAACTACCAAATACAGTAATTTGAAAGCCAAAGTAAACAAACAAAAGAAAATTAAATTGAATTTTGCCTACCTGGGGTTGGGAAACAGTCTGTAAAATGAAATCCAGTAGAGACCCTGTATTAATATCTTGGATAGCGCAGTATAAGTCACCATATAAATCCAAAAATGTTCTGCATCTAGCCGTTACATACAGTAGCGTCCATTGAAGCAAAATATGTTTTTCGTCCAATTTTTTTTCTCTTGTCTAGATGAGATTTTTTTAGTATGCAAGAGAAAGTTCGAGTCCCCCAAAAATGTAGTATCTATAGGATAACATGAAGATTTGTAACCCTCATTATAGACATATTGTAAGGGAGGAAGTTCAAAGGATGTTAGCACCAGCGCCGCAGAATACCCAGCTGGAATCCCCATCTCTCGAGGAAGTCATAAGAGAAGAAGTACAGCAAGCACTATGTCCTGTAATCCCTTCTAGGTCTGTAGCAGTAAATAGAAGAAATGAGCCACCAAAAAGACCCAGGACATATGCAACTGTTGTACGCCAACCAAGACGCCCTGTCGAACCTTTACCTGTCCCTAAGCAGACTGATGTGTGGAGAACCGACGATAACAGACCTGTTTGCTTTCATTGTGGGAGGACCAGGCCCGTGGTTCGTTACTGCCGTGAGCGACGAGCTATTTTAGACGCATACAAAAGCCGCCAAGCAAGCAGCAGTCAGCTACCATCTCTTAACTTGCCTCCTGACGAATGCAGCTAGCAAGCCATTAGAACACCATCACCTATTCCAAGCAGGGGAAGATCACCAGTACGCCGCTATATATCACCCTCTCCCTATGGCCAACGTAGTCCTAGTCGATCTCCCAGCTTCCGAGACGAGGAAAACTAAGTGAGGCGACCTTCCTTGGAGGTGAGGCCGCTGGTTTTTCAAATCCTCCGGCTGCCGCAAAAATGAGTGGGAATCACCTAGACGTTACCGTTGACGGTTTACCAGTAAAACGACTCTGGCGCTTCATCATCGGTGATATCTGAGAAATTCCGCCGATATCTTAAAAAAGTGATGTTTCCCGCTCATAACCACACTGTATTTAAAGTTGCAATGGAGGTTATGTACAGTCGAAAGGTATGTGTACCCTCCAAATTAGAATAAGGGGTCGAGTTCTTCAGTTTGAGTTCATAGATTTACCTGACTGCAGCGAAGACATTATCTTGGGATGGAACTTTTTGAAAGCCTCTGGAGCTCTTATAGACTGTGGCCGATCTGAGCTTACTCTTGATGACGTGGAAGTCACTTCCGAGAAAGTTGCTTCAAAACTTTTACGCCTGTGTGTCATGAAAGATTGTAGACTACCAGCATACTCAATAATGAAAATCCCAGTAGTAAATCACTGTACAGAAGACTCTGGAAATATATTTGTCAAGGGTTCCAAACTGTTGGCTCTTAAGAAGGAAATTTTTATGCCTTCAATGCTTGTCACTTTAAGGCGTGGAAAAACAGAAATATGAGTCGTCAACGGACAATCGCAAGAAAAGGTCATACCTCAAGGCATGCGTGTCGCTTTTACAGAACCATTCTGTCTCGATTGCATCGCTACAATTTCTGAAACCTCAAGAGTCCCTACAGAAATTTCCGAAACCAAGCAGTCTTTTGAATTTCTAAAGATGATTTCACCTGACCTTGATGCTAATCAAAAATGAATGTTGGTAGACGTGCTGCAGGAGCATTCAGAAGCATTTAAAGAGAGAAAAAATGGGACTCCCAAAATTACCGTGAAGCATCGTATTAATACAGGGGACAATTTACCTGTAAAACAGAGAGCGTATCGTGTATCCCCAGCAGAGCGTCGTATAATTCACGATGAAGTAGGGAAAATGTTAGACAGGGGAATCATACAGCCTTCTGAGAGTCCATGGTCATCTCCTGTCATCTTGGTACGTAAGAGAGACAACACTTGGCGTCTTTGTGTGGACTACGGACGGCTCAATAGAATTACTAAGAAGGACGTGTACCCTCTCCCTCGAATAGACGATACACTTACAGCTTGCAAGGATCAAAATTCTTCTCCTCAACGGATCTGTCCTCAGGATACTGGCAATTGAAGTTGACGAAGCAAATCGAGAAAAAACTGCGTTCATCACACCTGAGGGCTCATACGAATTTAATGTTATGCCTTTCGGACTGTGCAACGCTCCGGCCACATTCGAGTGGATGATGGACAATCTTCTACGCCACCTAAAATGGAAAATGTGCCTCTGCTACCTTGACGACATCATTGTATTTTCTGAAACCTTCGACGACCATCTTCAACGCTTACGGAGCGTACTAAAATGCATCCAAGATGCCGGTTTTATTCTAAATCCTAAGACGTGCGTGTTTGTTAGCCGATAAATCAAGATCTTGGGGCATCTCGTGTCCGAAGAGGGTATAATGCCCGATCCAGAGAAAGCTAGAGCAGTTCAAAACTTTCCAGTTCCCAATAATATACGTGACGTCAGAAGTTTCTTAGAATTATGCTCCTACTACCGACTATTTATTAAGGATTTCTGCCTGAAGGCTCAACCTCTCAAGAACTTCTAAAAAATGATTCCAAATTTACATGGGGATCAGATCAAAATGAATCCTTCGAGAAATTGAAGAGAGACCTCACGTCCGAATCGGTCCTAGGACTATTTGATGAAAAGGCCCCCACAAAGTTGCTTGCAGATGCAAGCGGTTACGGTATAGGGGCCGTGTTAGTCTGGTCACAAAAGGGGAAAGAAAAAGTGATTGCCTATGCTTCAAGAACCCTGACTAAGGCTGAGGGGAATTACTTGACAACTGTGAACATGAAAAGGTAGACCCAGTTACGAAAAGTTTTAATCTCATAGACAGAATACTTTGCAAAAAGAACTTCGATCCAAACGGAAGAAATGGCTGCCAATAATCCCAAAGCATCTCCGTCTTGAAATTCTGCATCATTTTCATGATGCTTCAACTGCCGGACATCTAGGCTTCGCAAAAACATAGGATAGAATTCGGAAGCGCTCCTTTTGGCCTGGACTGTATAGGAGTGTACGTCGCTACGTCATGTATTGCTGAGAGTGTCAAAGGAGGAAATCAATTCCTCAAAAACCATCTGGTCTACTCATACCAATTCCTCTACCCTCGGCTCCTTTCCAACGATTTAGCATAGATCTTCTTGGAAGGTTTCCTAGATCAACGAAAGGAAATAAATGGATTATCGTTTGCACGGATTACTTATCTCGTTTTGCTGTCACAAAAGCTCTACCAACTGCCGAGGTTGAAGAAGTAGCAAAATTCATTACCAAAGAAATTGTGTTGAAACATGGAGCGCCCCGAATAATTCTAACCGATCGTGGCAAAGTCTTCGAGTCGAAGCTGGTGACAGAACTTCGTCAATTATGTAGCTCTAAGCACAGAAAGACGACTGGATATCATCCCCAGACGAATGGATTAACCGAGAGGTTTAACAAAACTTTGGCGGATATGCTTTCTATGTACGTCTGAGTGGAGCAAAAAAACTAGGATGAAATTCTTCCTTTTGTCACTTTTGCTTACAATACTGCGAAACAAGAAACAACGGGTTACACTCCTTTTTATCTTCTCCATGGTCGAGAAGCCGAAACCGCACTTGGCACGGTATTTCCATACAGCATTGACGTAGCAGAAGATGACTATATGAGTCGACTTATAACTCAAGCGGAAGAATCCAGACAGCTGTCCAGAATCAGAACATTAGAAGCACAGCACAGGGACAAAACCAGATACGATGCCAGGCACCCGAGTGTATAACACCGATCTGGCGAGTTAGTTTGGGTTTTCACTTCACGCCTGTTAGGAAAGTTGGTTTGTCTGAAAAGCTGTTAAAGCGTTACTTTGGTCCTTATCGAGTTGTAAGAAAACTTTCCAACGTTACATATGAAGTTGAGGAATTAGAACCTTAGCCCCGAAGACGGAAATTTACGCAGGTTGTGCATGTTCTACGTATGAAAAAGTATTATTCTCCAGAAGCACAGGAACGTATTCTAACAAATGACACCGAAAAAACCCCAAGTATTGTTCCGGCTGGTGCTACATACAATGTTGGGACAGACAAGAGAGATACTACACTCGACTCTCCTGGAGAAATTGTACCTTATAGAGGACCTATGACGAAATCCAGAACGTGGAACGTAAAGGAACTGCAGGCTAACATCGAGCAGATGTTATTTTAAGGAGGGAGTAATGCCATATTTCGTAAACAGTTCAACGAACGAGTGGTTCGAAACCTACCGACTGCTACTCGCCAGTTTTTTAATTTGATTTAAATTTACTCTCTGGAATTTTCCAGAGAGTTGTAGCGTATGTAAATTTGTGTTAATTTAAATACTTTTAGAATATTCTAGATGTCACCACTGTATCATATATAAGCTGCTTCCCTCGAGCTGGGGGTCAATTCGTCTGGTGTACGATCTAGCAAATCACGCTTGCATTCAATAAATTCTCATCGCTCTATTCAACCGTTGTATTGCTACCTGTTCTACTCCAAGAATCTTCGTGACAATATATATATATTTCTATATATATATATATATTTATTTGCCATTGGCCATTAAATTTGATACATTAAGATGGGAATATGGTACACAAGTGAAATTTACAGACCCGAAGAATATACTGCGATCTGAAAATGATTATCATTTCATTACGTTAATTCAAAGTAGGCTCTTGTAGCAAACCCTTACAATGTGTTTAAATAAAGAAATTGTAGTGAGTGGGTTTCTCATACACACAAATTGCATTTGAATGCTGTTGTCGTGTGTAAAGTTCATTTGTCCTTCGCATAAGATGGAAAAATGCTTACCAGCATCTTTCAGAGTTTGATAGATGCCAAATTATGGCCTAACTGGATTGCAGTTTGTATTATCAAAATATTGTTTTTTGCGTCGGTTGAGATCCATGACTGTCAGCAGAACGCGGAATTAAAGGGTTCAGTATGGTAATATGGAACACCGCGTTGGATCTTAACGGTCTGCTCTCTCTAACGTGTTAAGGAGACAATCATATAGTCTTCGTGTTTCGGACAGCAACATCACACATCTTTAATCAAAAAATGGAATATTTTACAGGAGAAACGTCTCCATGATGAGTGTAATGACATTTACAACAGCATGAACTATCAGTTGGGCTCCATGGCTTCGGCTTTTCTTAACGCTACATCACAGACAAACGAATCTTCAACGTTGGACGAGTCTAGACGAAGCAACGGAGTAAGGTCTTCTTTCCAGACGAATCCGCTTTCTATTTACAGCACCATGTTATTTGTATCCGTGTTTAGCAGCATCGTGAAGAGTGCACATTTCAAATGTGCATTCCACATCGCTATACCAGCCCATTACCTGGCGTATTGGACTAGTATGGTGATCGGGGGCCATTGGTTACACGTCTTTAACACATCTTATTCACATAGCATTTTGAACAGTTACCGTTACACATTTGGCGTGTTAAGGCCCATACGTCTCTAATCTTTCTTCAAGCTCTAAAAGACGCTGCGTTTCAAAAGGATAATACACGACTTCTCGTTGCCAGTATTGAACGGAACTTCCTTAAAACAGAAAATGTTTGGCTGTTACTTCTACTATCACATTCTATAGCTTTGTCATCAATGTAAAGGATTGCAGTGTGACTGACTCGTCACTATGAGCTAGTCACTACTTTTGATTAATTTTGGCGTTGAAGCTACATAGGCAGCTGTATCTGTACGTGTCTTCACAAATCTGTCATCTCTGAACTGAATTTACAGGATCTATGGTTACATAATTCTTGAAAAATTTTAATGCGTTACATTTCTATTATAATATATATCTATATCCAATTAATATTATTTTGCAGAGTTTCTTCTTAGTGTAACAACCTTAAGAGTCAATAGTTAATACATACATAGATATATATGTATATATTATACAGGTAAGTATTGCCCAAATTTAAAAAATGCATTAAGTAAGAAAGCTATTTGTAATAAAAGACATGAATACATAATGTACATGAGTTTTAATTTAAGTATATAATAAAGTTCACATAGGATTGGAAACATAATCAAGAGACAGGAATATCCATTCCCAGATAGAATACGTGTACAAATGTTAGTTAATATTGTATAACAAATCTTGGACAGCAATTGGTATTTCGATTATCTTCAGCAAGTAACTTTTGGCGTGCAAACAGGGACAGACCAATAGCAATTTCAGTATAGGAGCAATTGACGGGAATATTTATTTCATGCCCATAAGGTATTAATATTGCATAATAATTAGGGGTATTTCAATTTAAACCATTTTGTGTTCTTTACGCCAGCATGCATATAAAACTAATACCGTCTTAATCGAATTTGAATTTGGAGTTTGTTACAAATACTTTAAAAGCAAAGAAAAGGTTATAGGTTATAGTAATAAATATGGATGTTCGTATTCTTAAGCACTTCCCACAGCAGATAAAAAAATCAATAGCAGATATCTCCCCCTGTAATACGGTATTAAAATGTTCAAGTTTGAAAATAAAAGCTTTGTGCTGTGTTTCATGGAAGAAGATGCAGTGATTCCAGTTTCAGCACTGATTCGAGAACCATCCGATATCTTTCTCTCAGAGAGCTTAAAGTTCAGAATTAAAGTAGTGAGCGTATTGGAAGAATTAATTGCATGCAAGGAAATATTCTCATCTATTTAAGAGATATCAATATTATTTGAATATCAAAAATTCCTATGTAAACTATTATTTCAAAATATCCTACTTCAGACAGAGGGGAAAATTTTTTCTATTGTTAAATGGATTATTAAAGTATGTGACTACCTTCCGAGCACTTTTTTGAAATATATAAATTTTCACCTTAATAAACTTTTTTTAATTTAAAATGGGGCATAAAACTAGGAATTCAAGTACAATTTTCCCAAAATTAAAAATAGTTTTGGATATATTCGGAATTTTGTGTCAAATTTTAGTGAAAAATTGCAGTTACGGTAAGGTTTGTATTGAAAATTCTAATTAATATATTCGAATAATATTTCTACAGTACACATAGCATTATCTGTGCTTAGAGCTATAAAATTTGTGATATTTTGAAAAGTGTTTGAAATAGGGCATTTTGTATGCAAGTACTCAATTGTTTAGAAAAAATTAATGTTACTTTCTCACAAAAAGTGCAATAAAATACATAAATATATACACAGAAAATAGATTATAGTCTAGACAGGAGATAAAACTAAATACAATTTTTTCTGAAAATTTCAATTCAATTTCTTAAAAAGAAATCCTGTAGTGAACTTTACCGTGAAGCAAAAAATTGAAAATATAGTTTCTCAGAACATGCATTTAAAAATTTTAATATGGTATAAAAAATTTTCTAGTAATTGTACATTTTTTAAACTCACCAAATTTATGGGTCAAGATCTTTTTAGCTTCATGTTTAACTAATTCGGACTTTTTTTAAACTTTTGCTGTCTTCTGGAGAGTTTTATAAACTATAACAATTGTCATTTTTAGTGAAATTTTGATGAAAAATTGCATTTACAGAAATTTCTGATGAATGTATTCAAATAATATTTATACAGTACGTAAATAACATCTTAATATGTATTAGGAATTAAAAGATTTGTAATACTTTTGAAAGCTTTTTAATTGTGCCAAATTTTATGCAAAAACACGATTTTTTAAAAAAATTAACAGTTTATTTAAAATAAAAAAGCAATAAACTACATAAATATATACACAGAGATTAGATTTTGATTCATAACACAGATATAACTAAATAAAACATGTTCTGAAAATTTCAATTCAATATCTTAAAAATGTTTTGAGTAGGGATGTATTTCCGGTTTTGTAAAATCTATTTCCGGTATACTAATTATGCTATAACTTTGCTTCTAAATATCGTAGAAATAAAATTAGAGTGTTTTTGGAATCTTAAATGTATGGGCTATAAAATAAAAGCATAAAATCAATTTCGAAAATTTTCCCTAAAACGACGAATTTTGGGTAGTCACATATCTTAATCTATTTTTTGTAAAGTATTCATTGGAGAAGTTTGGAAGGCCTTTGCAATATTGTAATTAATGTTTACAAGAATTGAAGTGAGTAATGCTCCCTCAGACTCTTGGCCGTTAGTAATTACTTGTTGTATAACATTTAAATACCAGAATTTTTAAGTATAATATATTAATGTACCCCAACTATTTGCGACGACTGTCTTTTTAAAAATATAGTTATGGGGATTTTTTGAGGTTTTTAGATTTTTTTAGTACATTTTAAGAAAAATATGCTAAATTTTAAGAAGAGAAAAAGAAATTATTACTACTAAAATGTGAAAAAAGAGAATAAATTTATGAAAAATACCATAAACGGGGCCCATTTTTTACCAAAAGTTAATGAAACAATTTTTAAATTTTCAATTCTGATGAGTTGCTATAGCATTCATTTTTAAATGACCCGCAGGATAAGAGATATTTTATGTTTACAAAAACTAGAGCTCTTTATCTTAGTTTTTATATGAAATTGCTTAAAATAGCAGTGGTTGTATTAACATAAGGGACTGTAAATTTTGTAATAAAACAGTGATTGATAAATCTGATCTTTGAAACACGTCTACTATTATACAGAAAACAAAAAAAAAAATTCATTTAATTATTTTCAAAACTTTTTTAGCAATCACTGTCCCCGTTTGAGTATTTAAAATAACATTTTAAACACACACATTTTGAGTAAAACGCGTTTTAAAGTATGGCATCTTTCTTAAAGTAATGGCATCTGCTTTTACTAAAACACTTGTAGTTTTTGTTCTAGTGAACGGAAAATATAAAACTTGGCATTATTATAAAGCTAATAAGATGGTCTATAAAATAAAATCATAAAAATATTTGCGGATACCTTAAAGGTTACAGTTGAGAAATGCAATTTTCTTAAAATATAACAAAATTTAAATGTTTTGTCTTTAATATATGCATCATTGAGGGATTAGAAAAAAAAAATGCTGCTCACTAATTTATCTAAAAAATTTTAAATATTCAAATATTTTTAATATGTAATTAATTTTAAAAATAGTTGTAGTTCGTATTACTCTATATCCATGAATATTAATTGAACAACATTTAGACATGCTTCTTCTGAAGAAATTCTAAATTTAAGTTACTTGAAATTGTTAATAATATGGATTAGTAGCTGAGTTAGCATCATCTCCAGGTATTCAGTTATTTTATTCTCACCGATTGTAAGATCAGATTTGATATGATTAATTTATTTTTATTAACGGCACATTCTATTGCAACTCGAGGATTATTGGCGATCGTAATTTTAATATTGGTCAAGTCATGAAGAGGCAAACTGAGCTTCATTATACTATTTACAAACATTCACACCACACCAACGAGAGGATTTCTTGACTTGGCAGTTCATCACCCCTCTATAAAGTGGGTATTCAGTGACACCAGGCATTTCAGTGGCACTATGACACGACACTACTAGTAAAAGATTTTCGACCATGAGCCTTCCGTTACAGCTGCCAGGACTGTAATATCAGCTTGAATTAAATTCTTGGAAATCAACTGTTTAAATGAATTAAATAGTAAAAGATGAATTACTTTTTCTGTATTTAAACTTAATATTGAATTAAAATAGATCTACGAAATCATTATTGCATCCATCGAACACTGAAGGTAATCTCGAGTGATTAAATTTTTAAGAGAAAACTTTTTGATATGTATAAAAAAAATAAAATTCTTTGATGCATAAATTTGGAAATTAAACAGAAATATATTTTTTAATTTAAAATTCTATTAAAATATTTTAAAGAACCAATGAATCTAAATTATGAAATTCGGGTTTTAATATCAGAGTTTTATACTGTATATTTGTTTAATACTTCTGAGATTTTTAATATATAAGCTATAAAATAATTAAATGCAACATTGCAATTGTGTGTGTTATACCTTTTTTAAAATCAAATTGTAAATGCATTATTGCCTTATCTAACCATAGTTGGAGCCTCTTGATAAATATTTCCTAGGAAAATTTTTGTACTAAATTGGTTAGTGATCAAATCAGACAATACTACTTAATAGACAACAAAAACTTTCCTCGTCATGGTAATAACTCAACTTTAGTACTACTTAAGATGTTAGGGAAAAAAGTAAGTTTCATATATATATATATATATATATATATATATACTAGCCGTTACCCGCCCCCTTCGCTGGGTATTTCACGATGTTTTATAATTTTTTACTGCTTATATATATATGTATAAATTATTGATATCTAAGTCCTAGCATTAAGAATTCGATTGTATTGAAAAATATACTTATATACCTGTAACGGTCGCCTGTTGATTAAAAAAAGGGGGCAGAACTCATCTAATTTGTATTTTCTAAAAATCTCTAAAATTGAAGCATAGAATGATATTTGCTCTTTCGTAACCCAAAAACCAAGTGGATTCCCGCAAAACCAATTTTCGGTTGATCTCTACTCCGTAAATTGAACATGCAAGCCAAATTTCAAGTCTAAATCTAACAGGGGGGAAAAAGTTTTACTATCAATATCCCCGTAATCCCGTTCAGAGCCGTTTTCCAAAATAACCGCTCTTAGCGGATTTCAATTCAACAAAAGAAAAGTGCAAACCAAATTTCATTATTATAGTTCTTGTAGATCTAAAAAAGGAATTTATTTTCTCAATACGTCCCAGTAATCCCCGGAAACCCCCAGAACTTGATTTGCTTAAAATACATTCTTAGTTGATCCCTATTCAACAAAAGAAACATGCTTAACAAATTTCATGTATATGGGTCTAACAATTAAAAACAGGAAATTTTTCTCTGTAACTTCTCTTGACCCCTCGCAACCATCCTTGGGGGTCAATTTTCGGTTTACTCTTTTTTAGAGGAACTTTATTCCCTTAAAGGAACATGGCTACCAATTTTCAAGCAGGATGATCAAATAGTTTAAAAATTGAAATATTTATCGATCACGCCTCGTAATCTCCCGAAATCAAATTTGGTAGTTGATATTCGCTAAACTCATTTTGTAGCGGTTCTCTACTTTACGAAAGGAATCTGCTTATCAAATTACAGGACTGTACGTCTAATAGTTTAAAAATGGGGATAATTATCTATAACGCCACTTGAGCATCCGCAACGCCACTTCGGGGTCTGTTTTCACAAAACCCATTTTACAGGGGAATTGCACTCTATGAAAGGAATCTGCTTAGAAAAATTTGAAGTCTGTGCTTCCAATAAATTAAAAATGCAAAAAAAAAATTATCAATAACGCCCCTTGAACCCCCGCAACGCCACCTAGGGGTCGATTTTCACAAAACACATTTTGTAGTGTATCTCTATCCTATAAGAGGAATCTGCTTACCCAATTTCAAGACTGTGCATCTAATAGTTTAAAAATAGAAATAATTATTACCATCTGTCCTTAACCCCCCGCAACACCCCTTGGGGGTCGATTTTCTCCAAACCCGTTTTGTAGCGGATATTTACTCCATGAAAGAAACATTCCTACTAATTTTCAAGCAGGTAGGTCAAGTAGTTTAAAAACGAAAATATTTATCTCTTACGCCACTTAATCCCCTCAACGCCACTTAGAGGTCTTTTTTCACAAACCCTTCTTATAGCTGATCTCTACTCTATGAAAGAAATATATTTATCAAATATAAAGACTGTGCGTCTAATAGTTTAAAAATGGAAATAATTATCTATAACGCCCCTTAAGTCCCACAACACCACTTGGCGGCAATTTTTACGATACCCATTTTGTAGAGTATCTCTACCCTATGAGAGGAATCTGCTTACTAAGTTTCAAGACTGTACGTCTAATAACTTAAAAATCGGAATTTATAACGCCCCTTAAACCCCCCCCCGCCCCACAACACCCCTTGGGGGTCAATTTTCTCCAAACCCGTTTTGTAGTGGATATTTACTCCATGAAAGAAACTTACCTACCAATTTTCAAGCAGGTAGGTGAAGTAGTTTAAAAACAGATATATTTATCTATTACGCCCCTTAATCCCCCGCAACGCCACTTAGAAGTCTTTTTTCACAAAACCCGTTTATTAAATGATCATTATTCTACGAAAGGAATCTATTTATCAAATTTAAAGACAGTGCATCAAATAGTTTAAAAATGGAAATAATTATCTATAACGCCCCCTAAGCCCCTACAACGCCACTTGGGTGTCCATTTTCACCGAACTCATTTTGTAGCGGACCTCTACTGTATGAAAGGAATCTACTTACCAAATTTCAAAATTGTACATTGAGTAGTTTAAACAAGGAAACAATTATTTATAACGCCCCTTAACCCCACCTAACACCCCTTGCGTTTCGAATTTCGGAAAATCCGTTCTTAGCTTATGTCTACTCTATGAAAGGAACATGTCTACCAAATTTCAAGTCTGTAGGTTGAATAGTTCCAGAGATATCGTGATTAGTCAGTCAGTCAGTCAGTTGAGTCGCTTTTCTCCTTTATATATATATATATATAATTAATAGTAAACAAATGTATTAGATCCAGGTATTTTCATAAAGTTACCCACAATTCCCTGTTTGGAAGAAAATTTTACTTTTTTTCTTCATTTAATAAACCTTACATTTAAAATTCCGAAAATACTTACTTATTGTTTCTACGATAGTTGGAAAAAGTTATAGTATAAATAGATAACTAGAAAGGGAGTTTTCAAAACTAAAAGTAGGCATTTAAAGAGACATAATAATGTAACTAAATAAATTGAATGACTGTATGTGGACTTTAAAACAACAAAAATGCTAAAATCCTTTTTTTAATGCAACGTATCCGTTACTAAATGTCGTATTATTCTTGTTCAACAGAAAACTTTGTTTTTAAGTGTATATATTGCAGCTGTACTGTTTAATTCAGAATGTTGCTTATTTTAAATATTTTAGAAATATTGATTGGTCTGGTGACATTGAGAAATTTTTTTAGAGATTGTTAAAGAGCGAATTCTGAGAACGAAACATCAATCGTTATCTTTACACAAAAACCTCCACAAACATTACTTTCAGTTCAAAAATCAGTTAAAAAGGAATCTAAAAAGGGTTTGAGCTATGAATAGGGAGAATATTAAGAATGTACAGTGGGTTGAAAAATTTTTCATGCAAACTTAAAATGTTTACAAGTTTTCTGAGAAAATATGTTTTTCAATATTTGGCTTTACGATTAACTTCGCTTCAAAGTTTCTTTTTAAAATGAATTGAATGCAATTTTTAGAAAATGTTTTTCCGTTCCGTGCTGCGAGAAAAAGAGCTAAATTTTAATCTCTATGCATATATTCATGTACCTGTTTTCTCATTTATAAAAAAATCAACAAATTGTTTTTCAAATTAATTTTTACTCTCAGTTTGGAATATTTCAAACTTTTTTAGGAGTATTGCACATTATTTTAGCTCAGAACAAAGACATGGATATTAATTTTGTACTATATAAATATTATTTAAATATATTCATGAGAACTTTGAATAGATTTACCTTAACTGCAGTTTTTTACCGAAATTTCTGAAGTTGGTTATAATTTTGTATCAATTCTATTTGAACTCAAAGTTTTATTTCCATTTTATTTAGAAAATTTATATTTAAGTGAAACTTTATATATTATTTAAAAAAGTTCACCGGAGATGGCCACATATCTTAATTCCAAATGTCGTAATCGATGAGGTCAAGGCAAAAAGCTTTACTACTTTTAAGACTTCGAAAAAAAAATTTTCATTTTAGAAACATCAAGTTGAAAATTATTAAATTTAAAGCAGATATGAATGAAAATAGCGAGAAAAAAATTTTTTTGTTGTTGTTGCTGCAGAGTGGAAACATCGGAAACACCGTAATGATTATTTTCTAGTGAATCCGTATTTATATTTTTACCAGAAGTGATCTTATAGCCTAAACATTTCTTATGATAGAAACAATATTCCTTTTCCCCAGGTATTTTCTTAAGTTAATATTTTCTTAATTTTTTTTTTTTTTACTGATCGGCTGCCTCGATAGGGAGGTACAAAAAATAAAATTGAAGTGTCTGTTTGTAATTTCAAATTAACAGCTTTTTACTAATTCATTTAAAAGTATATAAGGTACTTATATCGAAAAAAATGTTTTTAAATTTTTGTCTGTCTGTCTGTATGTACCAGCTAGTATCTGAAATGCAAGAGCGCACGCGCGGCTGGACCGATTTTAAAAATGTTTTCACCAATGGAAAGCTACATTATTAGCAAGCAGCATAGGACAGTGCTTCTCAAACTTTCACTATTGGTGACCCAATTTTCAATCAAAATTTTTATCGAGCCCCCCTTATACAATAATAATGTATTGAATGCAATAATAATGAACTTGGAACTAAAGCTACAATACGAACTTAATTATAAAGCGTAAAATTAACAAGATAAGTATTAAATTTTGTATAAGTTAGTTTTAAATTATATATATTTTAAGCAAATTATTTTTATGTAATAGGATAGTTATTATGTTATTTTTTTACTTTCGATAATTTTTAAATCAAAGCAGATTGCAAAATCATGTTTATTAAAAGAAAAATTTCCTCCATCATCCATTTCAAAAATGTGACTAGAAAAATAATCTATGGTCTATGTTGCTCTCTATTATATCCATCACATCTAGCATTCTCGCGAACGTCTTCGTGAGTCTGGACAACTTATCGGACGTCTGCGCAAAACGAGTAAAAATGCTGTACCTCATAGAATTCCAGTTAGTCTTTGTCGAGTCGATATTTCTATAGCTACTGAATCTATCTAGAATGCACATTTTATAATTTACGCTTTAGTTGTAATTCACGGTATTAATTTTTTCGGTGGTAGATTTAAAAAAAAATGGATAATTTTTTAAGTCGTAAGGGAACATTCGACGATAATAAAGAATAAACAAGTGCACAGATGAGCATATTTCCAAAAATTAAATCAAGTAAGTATTCTTAAGAATCTTTAAATTTTCGAATTACCGCTACTAAAGTAAATGGAGAAGAAAAGACCCTGTATGTGCTATTTGTTCAAAAATATATTGGTAGCAGACAGTATGAAACCTAAAAAACTTAAAAAATCTTTGGAAACGCTTCATGGTGAGTACATTAACAATCCTCGAAAGCTCTTTGAATTAAAATTAAAATCATAAGAAAAACAAAAAGCATTAAAAAAAAAACGTTGTCAGTGAATGACAAAACTTTACTTACTTCTTACAAAGTATCATGCAAAATACCAAATGTAAAGGCCTCACACTGTTGGACAAGAGAGTTTATCTTGCCAGCAGCAATTGAGATCGTAGAAACTATGTTTGGAGACAATTTTGCCAAAGAGTTGCAGTCCATAGACTGCAACTCTTTTATTTTACTGTAGAACAGTGACTGCATGAAAATGAAATTTATTTTTACAATATATTGCTTATAAATACATTATATATATGCATTTGTTTTACAAAATTATGGAGCATTTAAAGATATTTGAAATGTTTCTAATAAACTAACATTATCCATTTTTGACTGTCTGATTTACTTAGTAATTATTCTTTAAAAATGTTTGGAATTTTTTTTAGAAATGATTGTCTAAAGTAATAAAAGAAAATGCTATTTCATTTTTTAGTTAAAGATATGATTCATATTAACATATAATTTTCAGGATATATTCATTGTAATGTGATTGTCCATTATTATGAGTTATTTAATTACATATAAATTACATAATCAGGGCTAATAATTAACTAAATGATTATAATGAGTGATTTCTACATGTATTAACTGTTTTAATACTTTTCTCTTTGTTGCAGTCACTATAGCAAGTGCTCTTTAAGCACATTAAAATTAAGAAAAAATTACCTTCAGTCATGCATGTGTACAGAATGCTCAAATGCCCTTGTTATATCGAAAAAGAAATAGCAAAAAATTTTAACTTTTCTGAAAAAAAAAACATCATGCACTAAATAGACATGTGTTTGTA
The DNA here is from genome assembly GCA_019973975.1 of Trichonephila clavata. NCBI lineage: Eukaryota > Metazoa > Arthropoda > Arachnida > Araneae > Nephilidae > Trichonephila > Trichonephila clavata. Next base: position 40,606 of record BMAO01005435.1, read on the forward strand.
ATTTTACTCGTTAGTACAATGTTTTGCAGTAAAATATTCTATTGGAAATTGCACTTTTATAGCTGGGTTACTAAATATAATGCATGGGTATGCCTCACTTGGATCACAAATTAATGTTATTAATGCTAGTATGAACTATATTAAAAGTTTGCATTGCAATTTTTTATGACAAATTGAATACTTTTTTTAATTATCTTTGTATAAAGTGCCTTTAACATGTTGATCTACTTTTTAAAAATTATAATACAATATTAAGGGAATGTTTCATCACACAAAAGATGCAATAATTATCAGAAATTCAATTTAATTATGTTTAGTCTTAAATATATTGCATTACATATAATTTATAAAAAATAATAGTATGATTTATCTATAAACAGTAGATGGCTCCAAAATACAAGTTAAACTTGTAAAATATTTTTTTTTAAATTTACTTCTTTAAGCTATTGTTTATCTCATATTGATAAACAATATCCATCATATTTATTTGTTGATGAAAATGCATTTTATTTTTACAACACAAGGATTGCCAATAAGATAAAAGAAATTCAACACAATATATATAAATATATAAATGAATAGTTACATAAAATTTCCATTCACAATTTCTACTAGTTATGTCTCTTGACCAGGTATTTATGTTTAACGTGAAATACTCCACACACACAGTTCCGTTTCTAGCAAACTTAAAACTATTTGGAGAAATGTACTCTCTCTCTATGTTATTTTGTTATCACTAATATGAATGAAAAGTATCCCTTTACATATAATTATATTTATACATTAAAAAAATGGAAGTTAAAAAAGATACAGAATTCTCTCTGAAATTTAACGTTTGAAAATATATAAATAAAGATTAAAATCATTATTACATCAACAAGTTACCAAAATTTATTATGAATAAATTGAAATCCATTCTAATCAAAATCACAGTTTCTACTACTTACAAGAAAGTTAATTAACTAATTATAGCATTGTTTTACCAGGACAAATTTATCTCGAAAATATCAGTGATTTTGGCCAATTAACTCCTTAACAATAATTTTGAAAAAAGATTTTCTGTTTTCACTTCGCGTGCGATAAATATAAAACTCATCCAAATTCTTTTCTTGGGTCAATATTGGTAAGTAACTCATGCAACAAATTTATTCAGGACTTATCAGCAGGATAATGTCAATATACATGAGTCTTTTACACTTTTATATTTATGTAGAAATAAATATAATGATATAAAATAATCACATCTATCATGATAAATCTTTTACATATTGTGCAAACACCAATATAAATGCATATTTATTTTAATGGTAAAAAAATTTGCACATCTCTCTCTCTCTCTCTCTCTCTGTGATAGATTTATACCACGCAGTCAAACTCTTAAAAACAGATGTGTTAATCAATACCACACAAATATATTACATTTTTTATTTTTTTGTAAAAGAACTATGGATTCAAAAATGACTATTTTGTTTTAATCATGTAGTTGTGCGCAAGACTTTTATTTTCAATATATACACACAAATTTATTCTATTATACATATTTTAATTTTAAAACTTTATGCCTTAATTTTTTAGCATATTTGTAATTCAATTCTTGATAAATTATATCTTTTGCCTGAAATAGTGCAGCGAATAAAGTCTTTCAAATTGCTGCACAATTTTTTTACGTGTAATTTTACAAATGGTAAATGATCATTTTGATTTCTAATGTTTGAAAGTGGTACTTGATTCATCATTTAGTATAAACATTAATGGAGCTGTAGTAAATTAAGATATTTTTCCTTTTTTGCAGTAAATGCTTCTCAATTTTTTCTTCTTTTTTCCAGTAATATTGTAAAATTATAAAGTAAAATAATTTTTTAAAAAATACTTGTTTTTGATATGACATGTATGAATACATATCAGATTCTTGTGTTCTAATTTTTTAGATAATAAATACTTAAGCACCTCTGTTACTACTCTGAAGATGCGTAAAACAAGTAAAACGTAAGTTAATTAAACATTATATGTTCTCAGTATAACTTCATTTAAAATAAACAAAAATTTGCTTAAGTTAACTAACATATTTTACTTTCTTATGTATGTTCTCTATATAATTTTATTTAAAATAAACAAAAATTTGTTTGGAAGTATTTACATGCTTGATAAAGTCTACATTTTTCCAAAATCCTTTTTGAAGAGGTTTCTTTTGTGAAGACAAAAACAGGGAGAATAAAGCTTGGTTTAATCTGGCATCGGTATTGAAAATATTTTTCAAAGTAATTGTATACATAATAAACAGTGAGGAGATGGTTTGTAATCCTCACGTTTCAACATGCTTTCAAAACAATCATATTTTGCACCGGTATATAAAAAAAATGTGATTTTTTTCCTCAATCATCCCTTTATTTACTGATTGAGCAACCATTTCAGCAAATGAAACATTTTTAAAAGTACAATGTGAAACTGCGATAGCAAAATAGTCCTAGCGATAGTAGCAAACAAACCACAGCGTAATCACGTGACACAGTTTTCACGTGATCGTGACATCACATGAATTTAGTCCATTGTGGGGTTAAATAAAACATATTTCCAAATATTTTCTTCAGCTGGAAATCAATAATACTTTTATTTATTCAAGTATTAATAATTTATTCTAGTATTAATAATTGAAAAAGTTTTTTGACAGCATTTTTGTATTTATTAAAATTTGCTGGAGAAAAATCGAACGTCAAACGCATTAATGTTGTTTTTTGTAAAACACAAAACAATACTAAAGAAAACACAATTTATGTATTTAAAATATTTTAAATCTGTTAAAGATTTTAATTTTTGTTTAAATACACGTGCAGAAATATCATGACGATCTGATGAAGAATTATATCGCGAGAATTAAATATCATCATGAAATGAATGGTATTTAATGAACATTTTCAAAAACCTTCCCGGGGATATACCTTGTAATTTCCCAAATTTTCACGGTGATTGGATGTACGGTTTTTGAATCTATCGGGTACAGACTGACAGGCAGGCGGGCGCACATTCATTTATATATAGAGAGATAAATATATATAGAGAGAGTGAACTAATAGTTATATCGAAAATTAAAATTACTCAACGTACTGGTGAGCGAATACATGTTAAATATGGATGTACTCTAAGTTTTACCATTGATGCAATGTGGAGTGAGTGAATATTAACGTCGCACTGATTAGCAACACGAGGGCTTTTGCGACGTCGGCTAATTTTAACCATGTCAAGTACGAGACATCCTAACTACCACACAAGGAGGTGAGCTCTCGGAGATAGATGCATCAGCATTTTAGGAATAGTATCGAATAAACATGCTACCTGATCGATGTAGCCACTCCACAGGCTATGCAATGTGGAAGTCTAAGGAGTGAGATGCCAGCTTTTAGGAGTGGTTCAAAAACCCGAGGTCATTTGCTAACACTTTTGTGTAGCCTGGTAGTGTAACGTTTATAAGCAACCAACTGAAAATAAAACAGTCATTAACGAAATAGCACCAGGGCTTACACCGATCAACAAATAATTACTAAGAGACTGCAATGTCGTGATCCTAAGTTTACTTAATTTCTGGGAAGCGAAATGGATAACACAGCTTTAGTAAAATATTATCTTTTTATTTACTGTTAGTTAATGCCGAATTTACACTCATTCTATTTTATCTATAAGATACATGCTTTGCATATCATGTTCTGGGAATCGTCGATTGTTGGGCTCGTTCTTTAGGTTCTGCAACTGGACATCGTAATGTGAACACTCCACCAAACTTGTGAAGTTAAATTTCTCGTAAGTCACAACTTTAAATGAGCTTTTTATTATTTAGAGACTTGTCGGTATCAATCTTAAACCAGTAGCCTTTCTCTGGGGGAAAAAACCAAGTCCGAATCGCTGAGCCTGTCGCTGGTCTTCCCGCTGCTTAGTAGGCTTTTGCATGTTTTCTATCTCAGGACTTGCCAAAGTCGCTGGTAACCTTCCAAACCGTCTCTTTCAACCCCATCAGTGGGCCTCTAACACACCTCCTACCATTTCTGATCGGCAAGAAAGCGCTTCTTCACCCAGCACCCTCTGTCTTGGTCCTAACTATCATTGGTTCTTTTGGGACAAAAGGGCTTCTGAATTGAGATCCTCTGCTCCGCGTACATCGTAAATCTTATGAAGGGTTAAATTAACTTGTCTCTTTGACACTGAGAATGAACTCCGCGGCCTTTCTTCCTCACAAAATCCGACACTCTCTTCCATACAAGTGCATCACGGCCACATTTGAGAGGGAACTAGAGAATAGACAACAACCGAAACAGGTGTGTCTCATACACAGTTCTCTGTGAAGAAAATACCATCTGTTGAATCTGTTCACCTCAGGGTGTCAGAGAAGAAAAAAATGGGTAACAACTAACAGTCCAATAGTCGACTCTACTGCTGTTTCGCCTCAGAATGTGAGAGAAGTATTTATAGTTTACTTTAAAAAAAGGATTCTGTTCGTCCTTGAGTGACAAAAAAGAAAAGAGGGACAGAAAACTACCTCCAATGAGACTACGCTACGAGACTCAAAGCTCAGAGCTTCTCAGTAGTCTAAAGTATAACTAATAATACCCTTCCGCTTCACTTAATTTATTTTTTTGATAAATATATAATTTTATGATGTTGAAAGAATGCATACTGTTTAAATATAAATTATTGATACCTAAAACCTAGCATTAAGCATTTGATGGTATAGAAAAACATTCAGAGAACCCTCACATATTGATTTAAAAAGGACCAGACTCAAATTTCTGAAATTGAAATATAATAATCTATAACGCTGTCGTAATACCCTCCCTTAAAGTGGATTTTCCCAAAACCCATTTTTAGAGGATCTCTGCTGAACAAAATAAGCATGCTTGCGAAGTTTAAAGTCTACGTCAAATAGTTCATAAACTGATTTGTTTTTCAATATGTCACATTTCACTTCTTGAGAGTCAATTTCGATAAGACCCGTTCTTCACGTATTTCAACAAAAGAAGCATGCACAAAACTTTTTGTTACTGTTGGTTTAGTACTTCGTAAACGACATTTTTTTTATCTATACGCCCCAGTAACTACTCGCAATCCCCCCATACTTAATTATTTCCATAAAATCCATTCTTAGTGATTCTCAAATTAACTTGAAGGTTTTATCTATAACGCTCCCTATTTTTATCTTAACCCCTCTCCTTCCCCCGGGATCAATTTCTGTCAAAAACATTCTTAGTGGTTCAATACTCAGCAACAGAAATCTGCTTTAGAAATTATGTCTGTAGGTTTAATAGGTCCCAAACGATTTTTTTTCCTTACTCCCCCATAGCCCCCTTTGAGAGTTGCTTTCTGCAAAATCTTTCTTAATGGATCACTTTTCACCAAAAGAAAGATACTTACAAAATTTCAAGTCTGTAGTTCTAATAGTTTAAATACGGGAACATATTTACCTTTTTAGCCCTTAAACACTTTGCAGCCCCCTCTCTCCTTGACAACTGACATCCACAAATCTCGTTTTTAGAGGATCTTTACTTCATGAAAGGAACATGACTGTCAAATTTCAAGTAAGTTGTCTTAATAGTTCAGGAGATATCATGATGTGTGAATGAGTAAGTCGCTTTTTCCTTTATAGATAGAGAGGTAGTTATATAAATAAATGTATCATCAAGGTTACTACAAAAGTTGAACCCAAGTCCGGTACATTGCACACTTAGTGATTTCTTTGTAAAACTAAGTTAAAGAGAATGTGTCTTCTTTAATCCATGAAACACTATCACCAGATAGAAGACCTTGCAGTGAAATCACCGGTCAAAACACACTTTTTATTTTGCTTATAATAACTCAAAGAAAAATCTACCTTCTTTAAAGGGGGAAGTACATCATATGCAGGGAAGTATACATTAATGAAGACTACAATAGAACAATTTTAAATTGGATTGCAATGAATATTATAGATTACGTTTAAAATTTAAACTCAAAATGTATATTTCGGCATAAACATATTGTCGGAGCAATATCAATGTACTCAAAGTATTAAAAAAATAAAGTGGGCTGTATTTTATTTAAAAGTTTATTTACACAGCTTGTGCACACATGTCCAGTAAAACAAAAAAGTATCCTATGGTAAATGGATTTCAACATATCTTTCTAAAGAGAGTCAAAAGCGATTTTACACATTCTGATCTTTAATTCAAAATCAACTCCTCACTACGCAGATTTACTTTGAGACAAAATATTCTGAACATGCCCAGCGTTGAAATATTTATAATTTGATAAAGAAGTACTTGTTGTTGTCGTGTCCTTCAAGAAAGGAAGGAATGAGAGTTGCCAGAGCCTGTGAGACAGGTTGGACTTCTTGACGATAAATGGCGACACCACCTATCTCCATCTTCACAATTTAGGTATAGAACTGGAGGGGATGGAAATATTCTCCAGCCCCCTGCCCTCGTTTCTGCCGCGACCGCCCACAAGACTTTCGGACTCACTAATTAACGAGCACGTACTCTGTGTGTACTCGATGGTATTTGGTGGCATTGAGCATCGAACCCAGGCCTTCTGGTCAGGAGTCCGATGCTCTAACTACTAGGTTACCCACGGTCCCAAAAAAGTACTTAGTAAATAAAAAATACTCTAGAACAAAACAAACTACAATTTAAGAGAAATTGTGTGTAAAGTATATCTTAGCTACAAATTAACAATAAAATAACATACAATTCAAAATACTTCAAGTTATCACTGTTCACTTCAAATAATGCAGATAAACTCCATGCAATTCAAAATAATTACCAATAAAAATGTGCAACTTAAATTGTTGCAATAAAGTCTGTGTAGTTAAACTAACTACATGCTAGCTCTGTGAAATTCTAATGAATACAATAAGTACTAAACAATTCAAATAATTGAAAATATGTTTAGCTTAAGAAATTACAAATGAGATTTATATAATTCAAATAGCTGTAGTTAAGTATTGTGTATTTCGAAAAAATGACAAATAAGTACTGTAATTCAAATAGTACAAATGAACGGAATGTAAAGCAAATAATTACAAATTAACAGTACATAATGTGCAATTAACTACAAATAAAGATTATGTAATGAAAATAATTTTAATTAAATACCATAAAATTCAAATATTTATACACAAAAGCATTATGTAGCTCAAACTATTGAAAATATGAAGTGTAATTCAAACAAGCACGGCGTAGCTTAAATAATGGCAAATAAGCATTGTGTAATTCAAAATATTAGAAATAAGCATTGCTAATAACTCAAATAGATGAAAATAATGACATTGATTATTTCAAATAATGTAAATAAACATTTATTGTATAATTTAAACAATTCTCAATAAAAATAGGCAATACAAATACAATGCTATATATATATATATTTGAAATCTAAGATGTAGATCATTTTTATAGTATAACAGTTATCTTTAAGATATAAAAACATAGCACAGAGAGACTATTCTTTGAAACTCTCCTCTTTATTTATGCCCTTTTGAAAGTATCAAACAGTTTACTATTATTAGCAGTACACTCTGAAGCTTTTTTTTTATTTTAATGTACAATTGCCTAGTTCAGTTCATAATAGCAGTTCATGCGCAGTAAATAAAACACATATATTCTGAAGTTCCCTTGAATTTTCCATTGTATATATATAGAGAGAGAGAGAGTGAGAGACATTTTTTTTTACCTAGGAACCTCTGAGTAATTTCTTGATCTTCTGTAAGTTGTTGCCATATCACTAATTGATGGGGAATGATTTTCAAAAATTTTTATTTTTCAAAATGGTGCAAAAATTTTATCAAAAGAATCTAAATTCTTGGTTGAAAAGCAATTGTTCTGAGGAACTGTAACATAATGAACTTGAAAGATTCATGCTTACAAAACTGAGCATAGTCAAAATAACTTTCTTGTAAAATTGAATCATTGCCTTCCATTCACAGTTTATCGATTTCCCGAAACTGGGAAAATAATTCCTCTTTCAGAAAGGGGTCTATCTTTTCAGGCATATAAAGTTTCGGGTCTTCAAGATTTATTTTCTTTGGAATATTCAACATAGAAACATTAAAATTTTTCGAGATGGCGTAATATCCGTAATTTTAGGAGTTTCAAATAATTCTAAAGTACATTTAAAATCGTCTTTGTCATTTCAAAGTTGAAAAGCGATTTTGTATTAAAGTTTCAAAAAACAATTGCACAATCCAGAGTTAGGTACATGAACTTCTATTTTCTGTTAGGAGCTCTAAATCGTTTGCACTCCCTGTAGTGATAAAACTTGTGTGTGCCGCCCTGTACAAAAAGTTTCTTATCTTTCTGAGAATCGCATAGCAAAACAACTACAGTATTTATGAGAACGAGCTTGTTATTTCCGCCTGCGTTCTCTGGAAATTCACTGATTTTCCAAGCTGCAGTTTTATTACTGTCCCTCCTACCGAACTCTCAACAGAAAGTTTGCACAACGGGTAGTATTGAGTCATTTTACACCAGTGGTGGGCAGAATTTTCCAGGGAACGGCTATTTCTATAATTTTCACTGTATTGCGGTTCACCCAATACATTGAACGAAAAAAAATCTACAATATTTATTATAAATTAATAATAAATACGGAATATATACTTACTTACATAAAAGAACACTTGCACTTTAAAAGAACCATGTTTAATTAAAGTAAGACGCATAAAAATACAAACATACTAAAAGCTACAAGTATAGTAACATCAAATGTTGCCTTTATTATGAAACAATGCAAAATACATTAAAAAATAAATCATCATGTCAACCAATATTAGTATATATAGTTACTAACTGCTAATCTAAGTGGAAGTCTGTGATACGGGAATGATATGTTGTCTTAATTATATTCATCGTTAAAAATTCAGATTCACACAGATAGGTAAAGCCAAAGAAATGTTAAATAAAATGCGCCTTTTTTTAATTAGGTTACTTTACTTCGTCATTAGGCTCCAAAAGTTATTCTTAGGCTCTGAGCTACATACTTTATCAACTATTATGAGAATTCAAAGTTGAGACATATCAACCAGACAGCAAATTCATCAAACTGCAAGGAAAAACAGATACGAGTACAATTAGAAGTATGTTAGGTCAGCTGATCAGCCTATAGAATTCATCATTTCTATACGGTACGTGACGGTTCTACATGAAAATTGGGCGAATATTAATTGCGGAAATAATTTCATTTCTGTTCTTGAATGAATCAAATAAGCAATCACTGGCCGCTAGAGGCGCTTTTTTCCTCATTTTTCCATAAGCGAAAGGTTTTGTATGTTTCTCTAACACATAACTCACTCGAAAAGATGAAGCTGTTGTAACCTTAGATATAGTGTTGGGTCTAAAAAAACAGGGTTGTTGACCGATTAAATGCGATTAAAATTCTTTTAATTTTTGCTAACACAATTCGCTTTTTAACGGAAAACCTGTATCAAAACTTCCACGAATATTTTTAAAATACCTTTCAACGTTCCCTTTTTTTCTTTTTTTTTTGGAAGTATACACCTGCACGACATATATAGCAGACACATTTTGCACATTGATCATTGTAAAAAAAAACTGTTCTTCCCATTCTGTAATAAAATTGTATATTTTTCTTTACTTAACTCTTATTTTCGGCATTTCACCTCTTTTAAAATATGACAGATTATCACTTTTACTATAATAGCCCAAGTAACACAAAATTTTAAAGTTGAATGCTTGAACAACTGCTAGATCGTGGAACATGAACGTTTTCAATGCAGCGAGTAGCAAATGTACGTGAACCTATGAATCTGTTTCCGACGTATGTACTTAAAGGACATTCGATCTCGGTACCTTCCGTTCTGTAAGCAAGTAGCTTACCGCTGGACCAAAATTATCACATTAGTCCGGAGGCAGTTACTGGCCTATATAGATGCCACCACCACACACTCCCCTACCAGTGAGTCGGTAAGCGAACGAACGACATCGTTGTTATGGTGAACGTGTGAGTTGTTGCGTCATTAGGTTATGATGGCTTGAAGGGTGCGTCATTTTTCGGTGTGACGGCTTGTTGGTTGCATTTGCGGTGGATAGATGGCGCCACGACTGTTGCGCGAAGTTTGCGTTTGTTCGAAAATGAAGGAGATTTGATCTCGGTATCTTCTGTTCCGTAAGCACGTAACTTACCGCTGGACCAAAATGATCACTTTATTCCGGAGGTAATTACTGGCTTATATAGATACCACCACCACATATACTAAACACTTTCGCTCCCGATTGCTACGACATCGCTGGAAGTAACGACAGCACAAAAATCCAATCCAGTGAAAGCGTAGGGTTGTGGGGTAATGTTTCAGTGGTCAACCCCGTGTTATCGTGGGAAGAGCCAGTCATCATTTATTTTCCCTTTTAAATGGTGTGTGGGGAAAACCATTTTCTACGGCTGGCATCGTTGTGATCACTTTTTCGCCTATAGTGATACAGAATATTTTAATCGTCATCATGCTCTGCAATTAATGGGGTGGCCGTGGTAGCCGAGTGGTCTAGGCATCGGATCGTGGATAGCATGTCATGAGTTCGATCTCAGTACCACTGAAGATCCGCCGTGTAGGGGAGCTATGCACGTAAAATCTGTCGAGAGCTCAAACGTCCTCCCGTTAGTGTGGTGTGGTAGTTAGGAGAGGGGTGCCAGCTCAGGTGTCGTCCGCGTCACTTGACCATGGTTCAAAATTACGCGAACCGTCCCCAAGAGCCCTCGTGTAGCTGAACAGTGGGACGTTAATATTCACTCACTCACTCTGCAATTAATGGTATATGTGTCGTTTCAGAAAGACGCATAGGCCCCTGGGATCGATCATATATATTATAATATTTGGAAAATAATTTTTCTAACTCTATGCTCAAGTTATTATAAAAATTATTAACATTTGTATTAAGTTTTCTTATTTCCCTGATATCTTAAAAAAATTCTAAATTAATGCTTCGTTTAAAACCTGGTAAGGACCCATCCTCTCTCAATTCGTATCGGCAGATTTGTTTGTTACCTAACATCGGAAAAATTATTGAACGTGTTTTTGCTAATAGGCTTCGCACTTGGTTAACTTATCCTAACATTATTCACAAAAATCAATTTTGCTTTAGGGAGAACTGCAGCTGCTAGAATGCCATTAACAATTTTATTACTGATATTAAAAATAACAAGGTTTCTGGTCACACATCTTTAGTCCTTATTGACATTAAAAGTGCGTTTGGCAATATAAATTGGCCGATCTTATTTCAGATTTTTTACAACTACAATATCCGGCTTTATTTTCAAAAATTTATTTATTCCTATTTGGTTAATCGGTTTGTTGTTTTTTGTAATCCTAATTTTTCGATTAAACACTCAATCAATCAAGGCTGACCTCAGGGTTCCGTTCTTGCCCCAACCTTGTGGAATATTTGTTTCAATCCAGTCACTCAGAAAAAATTTTAATTCAAGCTTTTGCGGATGACCTTGCTGTTGTCCCCAGGGGCAAGGCACTTTGGAAATTGAAACCAATTCAATTCCTGATCAAATTTCTAATAAACTCTCAAAAATCCTAAACTTGCTATTTCTCCTGAAAAAACTTACTCATTCGCATTCAGGTGTACAGCCCGTGGTGGTACTGTGTTTCGCAGAAAACCTATCTTTAAAATCAATAATGTTACTATAGGAGTAATCGAGTCTATTAAATATCTTGGGCTTATTATTGACAACCGCTCTTTTGATTCCTTATATCATTTTTTTAAAGAGAGAATTTATCAATTGTCTCTTCAATTTAATAGAATTTTGTTTTCCAAATCTAACTTTAAAAATTTTAAATTGTGATACTTTACTTGATTGAACCCATCATTATTTATGTTGCGGGATTTTGGGGTGGTTCTCACTCATATCTCGTTATATGGAAAAACTTAGCTCTATTCAAAGAATTTTCCTTTTAAAAATCACGAAGGGCTTTAAGACCTCCCCCACCATCACCTTACAAATCATTTCTGGTTCTCGACCAATTCATCTTTCTGTTAATAAAGCTTTTCTTAAATACCAAATCTGGAAACTTCGGAACCCTGAATTTAATAATATTATTGTTTGCCATTCCATTGAAAATTTTATTTCTCTCCACTCTGTGGAAGCTCGTAGTAGAATTATTAATTTTAATCAATTGTACGGGCCTAAAAAAATAAGTGGGAGGTGTACACCGACGGATCCAAAATTGGGATAGAGAACGGGATCTCGATGTGCATTCTTTATCGTGCGTTCCTTTATAGAACCTATTCTTTTAAATTAAGATATGTGACTACCCTAAATTCGCCGTTTTGGTGAAAACTTTCGAAATTTCTTTTATGCTTTTATCTTATAACTCATACATTTAAGATTCCAAAAACACTCTATTTTTATTTCTACGATATTTAGAAGCAAAGTTATAGCATAATTAGTCAACCGGAAATGGAGTTTACAAAACCGAAATTAGATCCCTACACAAAAAATATTTTTAAGACATCGAATTGAAATTTTTAGAACATGTTTTATTTTGTTATATCTGTGTTATGAATCAAAATCTAATCTCTGTGTATATATTTATGTAGTTTATTGCTTTTTTATTTAAAAAAAACATTAATTTTTTTTAAAAAATCGTGTTTTTGCATAAAATATAGCATATTTAAAAAACTTTCAAAAGGTATTACAAATCTTTTAATTTCTAACACTTATAAAGATGTGGTTATTCACCTACAGTGTAAGCATTATTTGAATAAATTTATTAGAATTTTGTGTAACTGCAATTTTTCATCAAAATTTCATTAAAGACGACAATTGTTATAGTCTATAAAACTCTCTAGAAAACAGCAAAAGATTTAAAAAAAAGTCCAGATTAGTTAAACATGAAGCTAAAGAGATATTGGCCTATAAATATGGTGAGTTTAAAAATGTACAATTTGTAGAAAATTTTTATACTGCATTAAAATCTTTAAATGTATTTTCTGAGGAACTATGTTTTTCAATTTTTTGCTTCACGGTAAAGCTTACTACAGGATTTCTTTTTAAGATATTGAATTGAAATTTTCAGAAAATGTTTTACTTAGATTTATCCCTCCAGTATAGACTATTATCTAATCTTTATGTATTTATTTATGTCTTTTATTGCACTTTTTGTGAGAAAATAACATTAGTTTTTTGCAAAAAATTGAGTTCTTGCATAAAAAATGACATATTTCAAAAACTTTCAAAAGTATTACAAATCTTATAGCTCTAAGCACAGATTACGATACTATTTATGTACTGTATAAATGTTATTTGAATGTATTAATTAGAATTTTAATACAAGCCTTGCCGTAACTGCAATTTTTCACCAAAATTTCACTCAAAATTCCCAATATATCTAAATTTATTTTTGATTTTGTGGAAATTGTACTTGAACTCGAAGTTTTATGCCCCACTTCAATTAAAAATGTGTTTATTTAGTTGATAATTTATATATTTAAAAAAAGTGCTCCGAAGGTAGTCGCATACCTTAAAACCCTGCAATACTGTTTTCCAAGCGGAGATATCTGCAATCGGCTTCTCCGTCCTATGGGTGGTTGCTAAAAATGTTAATATTAATATCTACACTGATAGTTTATCATCCATTATTTTCCTTAAGAACCCTAACAATAAATCTTTATCTTAATTTAATAAAGAATAAACTCTCTCTATGTACCGCAACTTTTATAATATTGTCAGGGTTAAGGCTCATAATAATAATTTTTTAATAATATTGCAGATCGTTTTGCTGAAGTCTCTACTACAAATGGTGTAGAGGTGAGTGTCCCCATCCCTCGCTTTTGTGTCATGCAGATCTTTCAAAATAAATTATTTGAAGACTGGGAGAGTTGGTGGTTAAAATCTTCTACTGGCTTACGAGTCAAATCCTTCTTTCCAAAACCCAGTCTAGGTATCAATCCCCATTCCAGTTAGGTTACCCAATTCTTAACAAAAGATGTCCCATTTGTTTCTTATTTGCATTGCTTCAAATTAAAAGCTACTCCCAATGTCTTTGTGGTTCTGTTGGGGACGCGGACCATTACGTGTTTGCATGTCCTCTGACTAAGGATTTCCATTTGGTTTCTCCATCTGAAAATGCTAAAAAAGCCTGGTTCCAATCTGTTTTAAAAATCCTTCCATTCTTTCTAAACTAATATCATGTAGGCAAATTGCCTCTACAATCCGGGATCAAATTCCTTAGGTAGGATTACATTGGTACTCCTTTCTGGTCACAAGCGTTTTTTTTTCCATCTCTCCTTTAAATGTTTCCAGCTTTTTTTTTTCTTAATCAATAAACCTTATTTATATTTCTCAGACAATATATTGCAGCTTCCTGGTTTAACTCTTGGATTACAATTTTAGTATACTGGTTATTTTCTTGGTTTTTTAGCAAAAAAAAGATATCTAAAAAATAAGAGTAATCCTCCTTCAGGTGCTGTGAATCATTTCATTTTCATTAAACTGAAGGACCAATTCAGGGAAAAAATATCAACAGGAAGTGGTGACGCCAACTGAAAGCTTGATTCCAAAGAAGCATTTTTTTTAAAAAATATTATTATTATTTTTGCTTCTTGTCCTTTTTTTAATTATTATTATTATTATTATTTTGCATTTTTGGTGAATTTGTTTTGGATAATTTTATTATTTTTTATGTTTTTGAGAAATCTGGAGTTACGTAAAATGTAAACTTTGATTTTTTTACAATAAAGACAGGACGTGAGGGGGGTTGTTTCCCGAGGGATCGGATGGTAGCTCTAAACCCTCTTCGGGTGAGCTCAGTTCCTCTGGACATTCATCATCCTCACATAGTCCCATGGATTGTGAATAGCCAATTCTCCAGTCTAGCTAGCTTCGGTTTTCCACAAATACATTTCTTTTCGTATGCGTGTCTTAGGTCTTAGTACAGGTGGTCCACTGGTCGATCGCAATCGCCTTAAAACTCACCCAGATTTTACAGCCTACCAAAGAATAATATCTTGAATGATACTATGAAAAAACGTATGAACCATTTAATCATTTTAAACATAACTTGTTTTTTTTTGTCAGATATATTATTCCTGAAACATTTTTCCTTTAAAATTTGAACCTCGGTAAGTAGGATGGTTGTCCTTACAATCGAAACAAGCTTGATTAGATCATTGTACTGGATATGATGCTTTACCACAGGAAGTTGAATTACGTAAATAATTTTATTCTTATTTAAACTTTCTAATAATGGAGTTTTCTCTTGCAAATGTTGTTTAAAGTCTTTAAGAAAAGGGACATCATTTGTTTTAATGGTTAGTTCATTTTGATTCTTTGTCAAGTATTTTGTAAAGCAATTTAATTCAAGTTAATGTTTAATATTTCACATTAAAATATTTGACAAAGCATTCCTCTCTTTCATATTTCAACACATTTAACTATCATAAATTACACTTAATATTATCAAACAAGTATCCTAACTGAGATGCATGAGATGCGAATTCTTTTATTTTTTTAAAGTTGGCTAATTTATATGAGCATCCACTACTGTGTTCCCTTACTTTCATATATGTATAATAAGGTGGAGAACAGCGCATCAAAATGTCTTCACAGGTTCAACAGATTTCGTTTTTTCTTTTAAAAGAATGTCTTTAAATAAAACAATTTCTAAAATACATTTAAATTATAATTTTCATCAATTCTTCTTTAATTACTGTAAAAAATTTACTTTTAAATATTTACAAGTCTTCGTATTTACCCCCAAAATTGTGGAAGGGGTATCTCAAGTAATATAATAAGAGCGACACTAGTTGTATTTTCTAATTTTTGAACAGCAGTTTCCAATTTAGGTAAGAGGATTCTTAAGAGCTTAACTTTCTTTTCTTCCTGTTGCTCCTCCATTTTGTCGAAATTTGTGAGCGAATATTTTAAGTCAATATAATCAGGCGTATCCATATATTGTTTAGTGAAAAATTTTCAAATGTCTAGTTTTAACTCCACTTCTATTCTTTCTATTACTTCCTTCGTTTTAAATACCAACGCAACTTTTGAAATTCTGTTACTTTTATTCGTTATTATTTTACTTTGAAAGTTTAATCAACACTTATTGCTTTTTCTACATATTTCGCTAATAGCTCCAACTCGATTGACCAACTTTATGTCGGAACAACTTAAATGTAACCAGAGCATAAAATAAATGAGGTGGGCCATCTTTTAGTTAAATTAAGCAATAAACGTTTATTTACATAGGTGTTGTACATTCAAGTGCAATTAAAACAAAGAAGTGCACTATGTGGGCTCATGAATATTTTCAATTCTTTCTGAAAAGAAACAAAGATGGCGATACGTTCTTGTCTGTAGTTAAAAATCAACATATCGCCACAACAGTTACTCTCAAGGCTGCTACTTCAGCGAAGAGAAACGAGAGTTATTTAGTCAACATATTGTTAAATATTTTTGGTCTCCAAAAAAGGAAAACTCGCAGGATCCCCTGATATAGGGGGGGGGGGGAGGATTAAGAAACTAAAAGTATTACAAGGTTTTTGAATTAGAAGGAAGTCTGTGATGAACCAAGTTCCACAGCGTCCATACACTTTTAAAGGGATACACATAGTGAGGGATTTACATTGACTTGTTATACATTTACTTTGGTCAGTTATAAAAGAAAAAATACAATTGAAGAGAGGCATCCACGTCAATAGACTATAATAAAATCCGCATTGCAAGTTATTTAATTACAAAAATTACAAATATTGATTCATGGAACTGGGGACAAAAACACACCATGCGTCTGAAAAACAGCGATAAAACTAACTCAGTTTGTAATGAGAAGTTTTTCGACAAGAAGGAAACTGAATAAATTTTTAAAGAGACATCAAGATGTCAGATTACATCAGTTTTAGTTAAGTTTTGAATACATTAGGAAAATTTGGCAGATTTTACGCATGGAAGCTTTTAGCTGTACGCAAAAATAATAATAGCCCCTAGCATTTATCAGTTATTAAGGTAATCTGATTTTCTTCAGAATTACCTCAGAAATTTACATTGGTGCTTAATTTCACTCGACTTTATTTGTTTTTAGAGATTCAATGATAACAATGCAATTTTATTCAATATAAAATAAAGTGCCACGGAATTAGGGACAACAAGGGCTATGCAAATTGTTTAGTGCTGCACATCGTTTATGCGCAAGTGAAGGGCGCAGTGGTAACTGTATATATAGCACGTAAACTGGTTGTTCTGAATTAGTTGTTGGAATTTCAAGTATGGGTTAACTTCCTGATTTAAGCACCTTAAATCACAGATAAATCGTAAGTGCATGACACATGGGCCATTTGCTACCCGAAATCGTCAGACAGCTAGCACTTTCAAGATTGACAGTGTGAAGAGAAGAAGACATGGATGGTGGATAAAAAACTAGCGATCGGGCAAACTGCAAATGTCAATTAGCCTTGACAGTGCGTTGTGAGAGACAGCTCAGGCGTATTGTACGTAGCCAGCGAAGCCTAACATTAGCTCAAATTAACACCTAATCGAATGACGGTGCCAGTCTTACAGTCAATATAAACGGACAGTGCAACACTCGCTTCACCGTATTGGGTTCGAGAGCCATCGGTCTACAGGTGTACCATTGCTCAGTGCTCACCATCTGTAAGTCTTTCCCGGCCAAGAGAGCATACAGACTGAAGTGTAGAGGACTGGAAATGAGTAGCATGGGTCATGAGTCTCGATTCCTTCTTAAATCCGACGGGAGGCTCAGAATATTGTGTCAGGCTCATGAAGCCATCAATCCTGCATGCCAGGTGGGACCTGTACAAGGGCAGGTTGGCTCAAACTGGGGCGTTTTTTCGTGGCACTTTTTGGGATCTTTGGTGTGTGTACCAACCTTCCTTCGGTACATAGAATTGCTGGGTAATCATCCTTTTATGCTGATTTGTTATCCGCACGTTACTGGAGTTTTCCAGCAAGAAAACTGTTCCTTTTTCAAGTCCCGGTTGGCTACTGTCTGGTTGGATAAGCCTTCTTCTGACTTTTCTGTCATAAATTGGCCACCTAGAACCCCAGATTTAAATTTTATTGAGAATCTTTGGGATGCTTTGGAAAAGGCTTGAAAGGCCATCACACAGCACCAACGAACCTTGCTGAATTATCGACAGCTTTAGCCAATGTTTGGCAAGACATTCTCGTGGAACTTTTGTAGAAACTTGTTAAATCTATACCGTTGGTAACGTTAATAATGGTAGCCGTTAACAAGGCCAAAGGAGGCCTAACTCATTACTAGGCAGGCATCCCTAATTCAGTGGCACTTCAGTGTATAGTGTATTATATAATTCATTGAAATTTGTATCAGCTTAAAAAATATTTTCTGTAGTTGTGTATCGAATAGTTTAATAAATAATATCTCCAAAATGCTTAAAATTATTGAAAAAATATGCGATATTACATGATTTATATTATCGTCAGAATTACTTATTTAATTCCTTAGACGTTGTCGTTGTTGTTACTAATGCCATCTGTCTGACGGTGTTAAATCAAGGTCCACTAAATTAATCGTGGCAAAGGCTCATATACACCGTTCGTTAACCGTAGCTTTGAGCACCAGACAGGTGGCACTACAATTTGGCTCACTTCCACTTCAATTTTAAGGAAGAACACCTTGGAGGGAATCAGGGACCTCCCATATCTCTTCCCCATCCACTAAACTCGACTTGCGGCTCGAAGCACATTTACTTACATTAGTTTTATTTTTTTAATATCTTGCCAATTTCATAACAATCATGCGTAATTCTATAACTTTTTAATCTTAGATAATAGCCTCTACTTCTGCAACAAACAGTAACTAAAAACAAAAATTCTTGAATTTGTTCTTTACTGAGCAAATTAAATTTTTTGAGTTGTGTTGTATATGAACAATATTTTTTACATGTAACTATTATTTTATAAATTATTTATAACTGCAACATCAAAGGAACTTCTCTTGGTTTACTTTGAATTAAAAGTTAAATAAACTATCCAAAGATAAATATTATTTTTTACAAAAAGTGAAGTTATTATATATTATATTTTTAATAATTTTTGATTATAGTTTCAGTTAAATCTAACATATATTTCCTTTTTTTTTTTTAAAAAAATTGCCCTTTTCAAAATATTTTACAGAAAGTTTATTGATTATAAAGTGTACATTATAGGAGTAAAGCAAAAAAATATAGAATAATTTCTATACAACATTAAAAATGTATTATTTAAAAGCTTTAGTTGGAAAATTAATTATTTAAGTTTTTATTAAGTCATTCAAATATAGTACTTCAATGAATTAGCTTTTGGGGATACTTTTTGTTGAATTGAGTAAATAAGAATCAAAGGAATGGTGAATAATATTAAAAAACACTTCTTATCGAACTAAGATTATCTTATAAACTGTTTAAATGTTTGACAAATGCACACACAAAAATTTTGCAATTATATATATATATATATATATATATAGCAGTAAATAATTAAAAAGAAGACTAATAAATCCCAAGAATATATATATATATATATATATATTAAATATATCCAAAATACCTCACACTAATATAACCAAGCAAATATTCAAATCATTTAAACCTAGAGTACAACATCATATTTCAAAATTTCAATGGCGAATAAAAATAATGAATATCAACGTTTTCAAGCGAAATTAAAATTGTATAAGATAAAAATTATAAAATATCCAAGTGCAACCTCGGACTTAGGACCGATAAGTGGGGTTAAACTAGTTTGATGGCGCCAACCTTCCCCCTATTGCAACTTGGTAAACTAATCTGGAAATATCCAAATTCACAAAAATTTAAAAATTTAAACTTAAAAAAACTTTTCTTTTAAAAAATTTAAAATTAAAAATTATTTCTCTTTTAAAAACTTAAAAAATTAAACTGTTCGCCATTGCATTCTGAAGGATATAACATTAAAAATGTTAAAATGCAAAAACACCTTAGTGCATAATAAAACAACCACAAAAAAAATCAAAGAATATGCACCGATCCTGAAATGGTTGTATAGAATGAAAAAACCTTAAAAGTTTGAAAATTCAAAACAAGAGTGTAGTACATTCAAAATTAAATTCTTTTCAACATCAAAACAGATTACATAAATAAAAAATAAAAAAATAAAAAATAAAAAAATAAAAAAATAAAAAAATAAAAAACTCACCCCAAATCATCCTATTAATAAATGAAATCGATGAACGGTATTCCAATTTCTCAACAATTTTCATTTCCCCTACATCAATCACAACTCCCATATTATTCATCACACCCACCAATGCCACGCTATAACCCAAAACATCAATATTCTTACTTTCGAGTTTAAATATGTAATATTAGATGAAAGCCAGATTGCGTTCAAAAGTTTTTTGATTGGTCATAGAAATTTTGGTTGGTCACTAATAATTTTAAAGTATAGTCGTGTAAACGTTGGTATGTGTGTGTATCAAAATGTAACCTGTGTGTGGAATGAAATATTCTTCACAGCTGGACCACTAACAAGCTGACTTTGTGGACGTAATGTTGTGTGGTGGATTTGTGCATTTCGCAAAACCTATCGTGGAATCTGTCACAAGTTGCCAATTTTTATGAGTTTAAAAAGATTTTTAAGAAATGTTTTTGATCTATGTATGATTTCAAGAAGTTGATGGATAATCACTCTGTATGCAATTAAATAAAAATTTCTGAATGTTCTTGAACTTATCAATATTATGTGTAGTTAAATTATTATTTCTCATCAAGAAATTAAAATTATGTTTCTAAATATTGATATGTGTATGCAACTATTGAAAGTTGGGATCTTTATAACATTAAAGTTAAATGCATCCCTTTTATCATAAATATTGCTATATAGTTTGTTGTCAATGATATGTAAATCTAAATCTAAGAATTCAACTTTGTTTGAGTTAAAATTTGTCTGTATCAATTTTAAATAATCCGGATAAAAATCAATGTTAGGTTTAAATTCCCTGTCTCGACCAATAACAATTAAATCATCTATATATCTCAACAAAAGCATGATGGATCATTTCTTCGACCTGATTCATAATGGTGTAAATATAAGTTAGCAAGACTATTACTTGCAGGGCCACCCTGAGGCAAGCCCTTTATTTGTTTGTAAAGTTTGTTATCAAAAATAATGAAGTTCTCCTGTATTACAAATCTAATTAGTATATTGAACTTTTCAAAACCAATACAATTATTTAAACCATATTTCCCATATGCATCTGTAAGTATCTGAATTATATCTTCTATTTCGATAGAGTTAAATAGGTCCTCAAAATCGAATCCATGCACTGAAAATACCCTTGTTGCTCAACCTTCTTTATTACGTCATAGCTGTTTTTTATAATAGAAGAATCTTTAAATTTGTCTATTGTATCCTGTAATATGTTCTGTAAAATTCTTCCCGATTTAGATATATAAGTATTGAATCCATTTGTTACACTGCGGAATTTGACAGGATTTTTATGAAATTTGGGAGTCAAAAATATATGGGGATATTTAATACTACTTTAGAAAATATCCAATTGTCTACAAAATGCTAATAATCTGTTGTTAATTTCTTTCATACAAAATTTGTTTACTTCATATGCATTATTATTTTGTATATGATCATTTAGTAATTTACTGTAATAATATTTGCATATAATTGCATAGTTTCCTGTACTTTATCCACGTAAACTATCACGAAGTGTTTTTGTAAATCCTCTATAGGTCTTTTTATTTCTCTATAGGAAATATCCTTTTTTTGTTCTAAAATTAAAATTCAATAAGTCCTTGAGACATAAAAACCATATTCCTTAAAGGCCTGAGTAGTAAGTTATATTTATTGCAATATTGAGGATAAATTGTTAATATCTTCAGATAGTTGTTTTTTTACTATTAAGTTGCTATTGGAATCATTAAACGAAATCCAGTGCCTTTGTACATAATTTCTTTCAACTTTTGATCTTGAACTATCTCTATGTTTCCGTTACAACGTGCCCATGATATTCATCCACATATTCTCTATAATCACTGCATCTACATTCTTTCTGATCTACCATTTCCATAATACTATTATAGTTAAAAATTGATCTACCAAGCTTTTTATTGTACTTGAACGCTCGTTTTATCAATACATTCTTCACTGGAATAAATCCATGTGTTTCCTAAATATCTCAGAAAAATGTATCCCTTATATGTTTTATCATATATGTTAAAGTGCAAGTATTCTGTAATATAAGCCTCCTTAGAGTCTGTCTTTATATCCAATTATTAGCAATATATTTGCATAGATCCATAACAAAGTGTGATCCGTGATTATTTTTAATCCAATATTTTTATTAAATTTAATACTATTATTATTCCTCTTTATTGAGTCCAAATAAAAAAATACTTATTTGTCCAACATTGAAATTATTCTCAAAAATCCTGTAACAATTATTTAATTCCTCTCTAATTCATCCTTTCTCTATTTTTTCGCTTTTTGCGTCCACCTTTCTAGTTCTTTTAGTCTTATTACCGTTATTCTATCTTATATAAGACTCCTTATCATTTTGTTTCAACAGCCTGGATTAAATTTTTGTTGTTCCATATTACATTTAATCATAAGGATACATAGCGTTATAAACACCATATAAACATTTTTCATACCATAATCTTTTAACTTATTGGCACAATCTAATATATATTCAACACAGCACTTTCAAAACCATGTTTATTAAAATGCTGTATTCTACCCTACATTAATTTTTGTTGATCGTATTTTTCTAGTGTCTGATTATGTGATAATTCTCAAGTCATAGTTCCTGATGTGTTGACCTACATACTTAAAAACCACAGACACACATTTCAACATATATACACAATTGAATGTTTTACAGAACTTAAATTCTGATTCTTCATTGTTTTGTTCAAGTTGCATCATGGGCAGGTTTTGCATCTTTTATCCCCACATTTTCTAAAGTTCAATTTTAAGTGATCCGTATTATTATAAAACATGTTATCAAACTTTCGTCATATTTAAGATCACTATAATTCGATTCAAAATCCTCACCTCGATATATCATAGTAATTCCTTACAAAACCAGTATTCCAAATAATACGTGTTAATATTTCCTAATGTATTGATTATCATGTAATCTTAACCTCGAAAATTCCTCATTAAACGACGAGAAACAAGCCAACGTTTTTTTTTTTTTCTTATATTTATATTTTTTTGCATGCTGTCTCATGTTGTCTGCGCACATTGCTTTCCTCCATATGACGCCTATGTAATGTATCATTTATCACACATACTATTTTATCAGAAAACCTCAATCTCAACTAATGGTAACTGATTGACGATAGCACAAACCATTTATTTGCACCACCGAGCAATGACATCAATATTGAAAGCCAAGTTGCCAGTCTCTAAAATATATAAAACCTTGATATCATTATATTTGAGTTAAATACTTAAAATCCAC
>BMAO01005436.1:0-78510 GCA_019973975.1 Trichonephila clavata
TCAAGATTATCGAAATTTTTGAAGCTTTACTGTTTAATATTTTATTGCGTGAACAGTTTTTTACTTGTGTTTCATAAAAAAAGTAATATGTTTCAATGTATATTATGCAATTTTATCTGTTAATAAGAGCTAAATATTTTTTCTGTTTTAATTAACGTGGTGGTATAAATTACCTCTGTATGTATCCTAGAGAAATTTCTTAATAAAGAATATAATTTTATAATCATTAATATTATTTAAATTAATTAACTTTAAATTAATATTTAATGATTAAATTAATAATTAACTTAAATGTTAAATTAATAATTTAACTTAAATGATTAAATTAATCAATTTAACTTAAATGAGATTAAATTAATCTGTTTAACTTAATCATTAAATTCATCATTTTAACTTAATGATTAAATTAAATTTTAGATTAATAGTTTTAATTTAAATAATATTTTATCATTTTAAACTTAAATTTTAATAATCAATTGTTGTACAATTTAAAGTATCAATTTGTAAAGAAATTAATGCATAAAAACTTTAAAAGTTTTAATCTCTTAACTTTCAAGATTTTTTCCCCTCTTTCTTTCTTTTGTTATGTGTGTGGTGTTTGGAAAAACATGGATGCTTCCTCTATTCCCAAAAGGTTACAACACTTTCTTAATTTGTTTCCATCATTGAAAAAATATCTAAAGATTTTATCTGGTAGAAGTTCCTTTCTGTAAATATATCTCAGAAATTTTAATTTTAAAAAATGGAATTTATATTTCTTGTACAGTAAATATTTCAATAATTATGTATTAATATTTTAAATTTATATGAGTATTAATAAGTGTTTTAATTAAATTGTATCTTTTAAGTTTTGATTGTTAAAATATGTAATTATGTTTAAAAATACAATTGTTTGATTCTTGTATTATTTTATGTATAAGCATTCTATATGTGTTTGTAAAATGTGTTTTTTCGTAAAAAAATAAACTGAAGTACAAAAATGCATAATTTTTGGTTTTCATTTGAGAGTTCGATGTACAATAAAGAACATAACACTTACACAATATTTACATTTCAAAATATTTTGAATGAATAATGTTAATTAAATGTTTCTTGAGCAGAATCAAAAATATCCAATAAACTATAATTAATTCTTTAAAAAAAATGTCTTTAGACATACCTAAAAAATTTTGTAAATCAAATAATTGCGCATTAAATTGTTATATCTTAATAACAAATTAATTAACTTAACATACATGATTTGCAATGATTATTTTAACAGAAAATAATAAATAGTTCAAAACTAATTAGTTTGTTTCAGTGTTAAATTTCAAGCAGCAAAAGTTTTGCAATGTTTACTACAAATTTGTTTTAAATTCTTATAACTTATTTCTTCTAAATTTCAAACAAATTAAAATGAAGCTATCATATATATAATGAAACCTTATATTTAAAATCATTCTAAAGTATGTGGATCATGATAATAAATACAATCTTTTAGTTATTTTCAGAAAGAGTTTTTGTCACAGTATTGGTTTTTAACTACTAAAGAGACAGAAATGACTTGAACTCTAACAAATTACAGTTTTAAAAAACACAAAAGCACGCTTTTATTTTTAATGGAATTAAAAGTAAAAAAAATAATTCTTAATGCAAGAATAAAATGATGAACGAGAAAATGAATGTGATTGGGTAAAAGCGTAGGGTACTCGAAATTAATTTCATAATTTCTTCTAGTTCTATTCCGAAATGCAGAGTTAGTAAAAAATTTAGTACAAAGCACCCCATACTTTTATCACAATGACATTAATATTCTCATTAATCGCTCTATTCTTATATAAAAAATTATTCTTACTTTTAGTTCGATTAGCTATAAAAGTATGTGTTTTAGTTTTTTTAAAATTATAATTTGTTTTTATTTTTTTGTCCGATCTATATAAAAGGTGTTTTTTAATTATATAATTTATTCATTGATGAATTGAGGCGTTGACATGGATAAGGAGCAATAATCGATTTTGAACTGCTGAAATTAAGTTTATTCATTAAAATAAGTACAATATGAGATCTATTATTGATATACATTGTTTTTTAAATCAACATACAGCATTGGAAGTAAATTAAATTATAAATTTTTTAAAAAATCAATTAATTTTATTTTGTACAAAGTTGACGATAAAATGCATGATATTTTGTATCTGAATTCCAACATAGACATCAAGTCTTTTTTTAGGATCACTAATGGCTGACCTTTTTCCAAGTGGCGGTAAAGAGTAAATTCTGGAGGTGTCATTGAAAGACTTTCCTCTTTTAAATATGGTATGCTCCTTCCATGGCTCCATGTTACTCAAGGTTGTCTTAAATTGTATAATAGGCAAATTGGCTCTTGAAATTTTTATCCAGGAAGCAGTGCAAATCTTAATCGTAAAATGTATCGCATGAGCAAATATCGTAAAAATCTTCTTCTTCATCATCACAACGTTGAAAGGTTGAACATGTCTGCCTCTGCAATCATTTCAGCTATTTCTTCGGGGACCATAGTTTTGGCAAACTCTTTTTCTTTTTTCAATTATACCAAAATCGCGATCGCCTGGCTGTGTGCAATATACGCACTTCATTTTTCCACTAAGTTGTGGCACCTGTATTTACATTTTGTACGTAGCCTAGAGAAAGAAAACAGAATTTAATATTAGCATCATCATTGGAGATTCTGAAAATGTAATTACACAATTTGAATTTCATCTCAGAAACGGTGAAAAATTACTTGCCAGTTTGAAAGGCACTGATTTTGGAGGCATATTGATATTTACACACAAACAATTTAACTGAATCTGAGACTGATGTAAACAGAATGTAAGAAGAAGCAGTGGGTCTCGGGAGGTTATGATAGCAGTGATAGACTTCGCTTGATTTAATGCCTTCTCCATGCCAACTCAATCTGACTTTCTACAGAGGCATCTACCGGTATTCATAGCAACTAAAAACTTTCAACACTGACTTACTACTCTTCCCATGCCATAGGCATGACTCCTTACTACTTTTTCCTTTGAAAATCTCAAAATCGTTTTTTTTTTTACTTACTACCTTTTCCATGTCAGTGCCTCAATTAACCTTAAATGCGTCATTTTTTTCCAACATGGAATACCCCACATCCTATCAGTGCGACGATTACGGTCTGGTTTGCAAAATGTTAAGATCAACAAACTTAAAGAAATCTGGAAGAACTGAGTTTGAAATATTTAATGTGGAAGAAGGTTTAAAAAGTCAATGGTTTTTTCACTAAAAAGTTCATTACTTGTATTAACCGCTCGCTTAGGAGCATACTCGCTTTAGGGTTGCAACTTTATCTTTTAGCTGCCAAACCTGAAAATGGGAAATCGTTAATCCTTATGATCCTAATCAGGACAATGGAACAATGAAATTATTGTTTGTCATCGGTCCTTCAGAAGTGTGCAAAATTTCGAATTAATTTGACCTTATAAAGTGGGTAAAATTTATTTCAAAGATTCCATTACTTACAAGTGAAGCCAGAAAAAAACATGTTAAAGATAAAAGAACCATGGACATTTCGAAACTTAATATGGATGGATCCTGCAGTATTATAAAAAATGCTGATGGTAGACAACTTTCAGTTTTAAATAAAAGTGGGGTTTAACCATTTTTGTGGTGAGCCAACCTTATCCCTTTCTGTTTATATTACTGAGCAAAATCGTATTGAAAATAATGGATAGAAGTTATAAATCCATTTTAAGGGGACATGGTAGGATTTAAGCAAAAATTTTTAATTTAAGGATTTTCAAAATTTATTTGATTGCCTTCTATGTTTGTATACTATGTAAAACAAATTTTATGCTCAAAATTTCATATAGCTAGCCATTTAATTTTTAAAGGAAAAAAAATTGTGAAGTTATCTTAAAATGTTACTCCTCCTAGAAAAAATTACATACACGCATGAAATTTGATTTACAAGTACGTCAAACTATGCGTAACAAAAGATGGTATGGGTTTTGCGATAACATGATTGGTATTCGCACAATACTTCTTTTTATGAATGCTTATTGAAAATTCCTTAAAAAATGCACAAATTCTGAGTTCAATTATTTTTAAAAAAATAAGTATTGCTTTGATTCAAAAATGCATACTAACTTTTGTTACATGTAGTTATTAGCAATAGGTAAAAAAAATTCAAAGTGATGCTGTGGTTTGAGTCCGATAAATCCAGAGATGGAGAAAATAGTTATTGTTTATATTTACAATTAATATGCACAATTAAATTTTACAATTTAAATTAATAATGCGGATACACCTTTGAAGGTGCTGCGGGTAGGTGCGGACAAAGACCTTGCGTCCGTCCGTTGAGTCTACTGTTTTCAGAACGTTCTGGTGCGGCGTCTGGAAAGTTCAGTTGGTGTAGCAAGGGGGAAAGTACAGCGCCACAGTTACAGTTAAATGAGGAGTGTCGGAAACACAAAGTATTAGACACAATAGAAAAAAAGCGTACGCATTTTAAAAGAAGAAAAACTAGTTATATTTTATCTTTCCGAGATAAGTAAGTTTAAAGTTTTGATTTGCCATAGGGATGTAAATAAAAACGAACGCAAAAGCTATCATATTTCTGTGTTTTTTAAGTTTAGAGCTTTTAAATATTGTCAGGTTATAGAAACGCATATAAAGAATAATTTAAGCTAATAAAATTTAAATTTGATTTTTTGACCGATTTATGTCAATTAAATCGTACTGTGTCCCCTTAAGAAAAAAAGTCACTTACCTACAGAGGCATTTAAAAACGTTTGATCACGATGAACCAATGACCAATAAGCATGTTATTACCAGTTTCAGGATACCAAAAAAATCTGGATTAGCTCATACCTTAAGAAAATAAATAAGTAAATTAGAAAAAGAAGAAAATAATATCCAAAAATTTAACCCATGTGACAAAATATTGATTATAAGCGTTTGTTACAAAACTGTATTGTCTGTAAAAAACTTATCCGGTTGGCATTATTCCAACTTATACAGATGCATACGGCAGTCACACCAAACGTTTTGACTAATAATAGTTTTTAATAATTTTCTATCTAGCACAACACACACACACACAGATATATACTATATATATGGTATATAGTATATATATAGTATAATATATATATAGTTTTTTTTAATTTTATATATTTTTAAATTTTAAATTTTTTGTGAATTTTGGATATTTTCCAGATTATTTTTTTTTTTTTACCAAGTTGCAATAGGGGGAAGGTTTGGCGCCATTCAAACTAGTTTAACCCCACTTATCGGTCCTAAGTCGAGGTTTGCACTTGGATATTTTTTATTAATTTTTTATTCTTTATTACAATTTTAATTTCGCTTGAAATACATTGATCTTCATTATTTTTTATTCGCCATTGAAATTTTTTGAAATGTGATGTCTTACTCTAGGTTTAATATTAATTTCGAATATTTGCTTGGTTATATTTGGGTGAGGTATTTTAAATATATTTAAATATATATATATATATATACACTGCTAAACCACCGTAAATGCAACACCAAGAAAGACAAAAGATAGCACAACAAAATTTATTTTGTAGATAACATGTGGACCAAGTATCAAATTATTAAATTTACAGACTTCTGTGAAGTGTGGTTCCTGCCAGAGTAGCCGCCATTGTTGGAGATCACCGCTGCCACAAGCCTCGGCATTGATTCAAAGATACTTTGGATGTGTTCTTGGGGTACAGCAGACCAAGCAGCTTCCACACGTTGCCAAAGTTGATCTGGTGTGGCAGCTGGGGTGTAATCTGGGTCAATCCTTGAGCAACCAAGGGCCACATGTTTTCTATCGGTGAAAGATCCGGAGAGCGAGCCGGTCAGGGAAGCAATTCAATCTGTTGATTTACGAAGAACCTTTGGACAATGCGTGCCACGTGTGGTCGCGCATTATCCTGTTGAAATATGGCTGTGGCCAAGCCCTGAAGGTAAGGAAGGACAACTGGCTCCAACATCTCGGAGATGTAGCGCTGGCTGTTTAAAGTACCGGCAATGCGCACAAGAGGAGTGCGAGAGTGATATCCAATACTACCATGATATATAATACCCGGTGCAGGACCAGTGTGGCGGTGCATAACGCAGCTGTTCAGCATCCTCTCTCCACGGTGTCTCCAGACTCGAATCCGACCATCGTGGTGTTGCAGACAGATGCGTGACTCGTCAGTAAAGACAACTTCATTCCATTCTGCTGCCCACATCCTTCTTTCATCGCACCATTGGCGGCGAAAGTGTCTGTGGTTCTGCGTCAAGTGTAAGCCAAACAATGGACGTCTTGCGGACTGACCACTCTGCTGTAAACGGCGTCGAATGGTACGCGCAGACACTAAATGATGCGTTACATACTCAATATGCTGTGCTATGTGGTTCGTGATGTGACTGAGCGATCCGTCACTGCCATGCGCACAATTTTCCTGTCCTCACGTGAAGTGGTGCACTGAGGTAAATGCAATAGACCACGTAAGTCCGTCGTACCCTGCTGCATCCAACGGTTACATATCCGTATTACAGTTGTTTGGTTTCGTCCAACACGCGCGAGCGCGCGCGACTACCAATTTCCCTGAAAGATAATCCGCAATCTCGGTAGGCCACTATCCTTCCCCTGTCGAACTCGGATAATACTTGATCAAAAGCTGATTGCTGTTTTCTATGAGACATAACTGATCGTTTTTTGAAAAAACCATAAGAAATACACAATTGCCGATCTTGAAACCGTCGAAATCTCCAAGCCTTAAATAGCGCTGAGGTGACGCCACAGGTGTACGTGATGTGTGTCTGCGCTGAAATTCTAATCATTTGCATATCTCACCTCCGATAATGCATGTTGTAAACTTCATGTTATTTGCGTGCTTCCTTCAGGGTGTTGCATTTACGGTGGCCAGCAGTGTATATATATATATATATTATATATATATATATATATATATATTATAGCTATAATTCTATATAATCAAAGCATGAATAGGTGAAAGATTTTTTTATGCAGGTTTTGGAACTTAGGAAAAATATATCTATTTTAATTATTAGACTCAGTATTCTATGAGATTATATTGATTTTTAATTTTTAGTAATTTAATATTTTTCTTTACTAATATATTTGTTCTTTTCCATTAAAAAACTTCAATATATTGCAATGAATGGTAAAACCGATAATTCAACGAAAAATGTCTAAAACCAAAATTTATAGAATTTCATACGCATAGTACCGTAAAATCCGTTCTATAACGCGCATTTTTGACTCAAAAAATTAGATTCCAGGGGCACGTTATACACCGGGTATAAAAATGACAGCTTTAAAAATAAAAAATAAAAGAAATGAGCATAAGAAAATTAGACTTCTACATACATCGGAATAATGTTTATTTATAAGTAATGACATAAGTGGAACTTAAGGGGTCCTAGAAGTGTGCTTTTTTTCAAAATCCTGGGATAATAACCTAAATAAAGGACTCAACAACATAAGAGCATTGTACACTACATTTCAGGTTTTTCGTAAAAGACAGGAATGTGCGATATTCGGCGAATAAACCTAAAAAAAAAAAAAAAAATACAGCTTAAAAGTATAGATGCGCTTTATACCCCGGATTTTACGGTATTTTCTTTACTGCATTTCAAAGCATTGTAAATAATTTATTTGGGGTTTAAGCTAATTTATATACAACCAATTTTATTAATTACGTAAAATGTTACTAGTGATTAGTTCTCACTTAGGTTACAAGTAAACAGATCATATAGGTTTGTTAAACATGAGTTCTGTCACGTTAAATAAGTAGGAAAAATTCATCTTCGCACAATATCATAAATTATAATCTATCGACTTTTTAATCATTATTAGTTATTCCCAAAACAGAAACACGAGTTTACAACATTCATTTAACGTACATGACAGAAGACAAACTCATACATATGTGGATCATAACTTACTAACTAGTGTGTTATTCATAATTATACGGTAAGGCAGAATCCATTAATTATAGTTATATTTATTATTTGCATCAATTTCTCATTTTCTGTCTGTATACAAGACCTTTAGGGAATTTACCTTTACCTTTTTAGTCTTTTCTGATGGATTGAATGTTAATATTCGAAATGGAGCATAATTCTTGATGCAACTAAAAAAATATATTCAGTCTGACCCGATTTAACGAATTCGTCGGGACTCAACATTTTGTTCGTTAATTCGGGGTTTTTCGTTACATCGGGGTCGATAAATAAACAGATTTTTTGCACTAAGCTTCTTGAAATTCTATTTATAAGCAACTACACAAAAGATATTCATAGTAAGACGCGTTACGCACTTTTTGTTCAATAGCTGTTGTTGTTTCCAATCCCCTTGGAACAGGAAAGCCTACACCAGCGATGGGCAGACTTTTCCAGAGTGCGGGCTACTTCTGATTTTTTCAAAGACTTGTGGTCCACCCAGTGTCAATGGCGCCCATAAAGCTGGGGGAGAGGTCCATGGGTCCGGACCCTCCCTCTCATAACCCTTTATTTTCTTCCGATTCATTATAGTCCCATGTATATAGTATGCAATATGTAATTAAGTATTTTATATTAGTAATTTTTTTTATTTATCAATGTTGATAATTTATTCAGTAATTTACTTTTTTACTGTTTTTTGTTCCTCACAATTGAAAACATCAAAAAAAATATGCTTGACTGCTTGTTGGAGTGTGATACGAGAATGGTAGACCTTCATCCCTCGACCCCCTTCCCTTTAAAAAATCTTGTTTACGCTACTGCCCAATGTTGTAGGTGTGATGAGTTAAGGAAAAAGAGGTTATTATTATAACTTAATAATAAGTACGGAATATGTACTTATCTACAGAACTAAAATAAAAAAAAACACTTTTAAAACCGCGTTTAAAGCAAAACGCTATACAAACTTAATAATAAAAGCCCCAAACATAATTATATCAAATGTTACATTTATTGTGAAACAATTCAAAATACATTAAAGAAATAAAATATTTTTATCCAAAGTTAGTTTTTGTAGTTACAGTCAGCCAATCTTGGTTAACTGGTAAAATTTTTAGGCGGTCACCCCAAAATGTCTTGGCGGTCCACCGGTCGATCGTGATCGACGTAATGCCTACCCCGGGCCTACACGATCGAGTTCAGTTGACCTTTCCGCATAAGAATGTCACAAACAGGGGCGTCTTAAGACATGAGCCAACTGGGCCCAGGCCCAGGGCCTCGGTATTAGTGGGGCCTCGTCTCGTTCTCGATTGAGCCTTAATAAGATCACAATTCGAATAATTTTAACGGGTCGAATGTTATTCCCGGTTGTATTTTCCAAAAAACTGGGAAATCCATCTATATGTCAACTGGCAACATTGGCAAGACTATTTTATAATGTGATGACCATCGTCCAAGTATAGGCCTAGGTCTACCACCATACACCATTATTACTCATTAAGTCAGAGTGGTAGTCGGTCACTCACATTTGTTTGTTTCGCGTCACTGTTTGTACGAGTATTTGGCAACGTATTCTATGTACCATCTACTTTTAAGGGTCACACGTGGGGCCAACATTTGTGTAAGGGCACAGGGCCTACTTTTACGTAAGGGCCCAGGGCCTCAACAAGTCTTAAGACGTCCCTGCACAAGCCAGATCTTGATCTACAAACAACTGTCCCAGGGAAATGCCCCAGCAGTCCAGAAGATGAGCAGGAGAAGCAGGGCCAGGTAAGGAAAGACTCCCCCTGCACAAAGGTCATACCATGCAGGTGACCGCTTCTAAAGCACGCTAAGGCTGCCTGAAGAGCCCTGGAATTCAACAGCTGAAAATACTATTAGTGAATTATTGTACACCAGTTAATTGGAAATTTTGATCTTTTTGATTCCTGACGAAAAGAGTGTGTACTTTCTCAACATTATGCAGATAATAAAATACTGCGTCATTTACATCCTGCTGCATGAGGTTTGTTTTCAGTTTCTGGACAGTGTACAGCATTAGAAATGTAACAGTTTTGAAAGGATTCATTGTCAATTTTTGTATCAAAATCATTATTTAATGGCTTCAACAAATCAACAATTTCCTCAACATCAGTTGCACAAATAGGCAGTCCATCATCAAATGTAACGTATCATCCAAATCATAAGGTATCCCTTGCATTGTGGATTGGTATAAGATAAGAAAGGAATTCCTTGTCCTATTCAAAACTCACGCATTATGTTACCCTCGTGACTCATCTGCGCTTAAAAGTGTAATAGTTATCTGCACCCTGTCCCGACGAAATTTGATGTTTACAAGATTCGTCTTTTTCTGTTTCAAAAGACAAAAGGGATGTGTCATTTGAAAAAAAAAAAAAACTCTAGTTTCCTTTAATAAAAAAGTTTTTTCAGCTGTTAAAATAATTCGTTAATTCGGGGTTTATTATTCATTAATTAGGATTTTTGCCTTCATTTTAATAGGGAAAAGCGAAAAAACTCGTTAAATCGCGAGATTCGCTAAATAGAGGTTCGTTAAATCGGGTCGGACTGTATATTTTACTTATGTCCTATGTTCCTTAGCAGTTCTTGAACTTGTACGTTTTTTTCGTATGAGAGAATATAAATGTATTTTTCTATATGAAGAACAATAAAACTAGTCATTGTATTTCTCTCAGTTAACGTAAATGAAAAGGTTCGTTTTTTCATTTAAAAAAGGAAAGAAATGCATTTTAAATTGTGTACTGGACATTTTAATTTTGAATAATATTATAATACTTTCTATTGTATTTTTATTGAATGATTAATAATGTTATTAATTGATATATTGGTAATAATTAATTTGTTATGATTAATTGGTGATAATATTATTGGTAATTGATTTATTTGAGTAGGTCTTAATTTAATTTTCAATTTACCTATTTATAAATTTGGAAGAAAAAAAATTCATTTTATATCAATTTTTATTTTTTAAAAAAAATTTGTCGTTCCTCTTTTGAGAAATAATTTATTTATTGAGAATTAATTTATTAACAATCAATGCCCATAACGGAGCTTAGGAATGCACATGCAAAATATGGAAGGAATTATAAAATTTAAACCTGAATTGAGAATGATCTACGACAAATTACTGGAAATGATATAATAGTTGAACTAATAACCCTTTTACAGTTATAATTTCAAAATCAAAAAATATTTTGGGAATTATTTTGTACCTTAAAGAGAAAAGTCTCTAACATGTATTTTGATCATATTTTTATCAAAACATTTAGTATTAGCCGTTAGCCTCCCGCTTAGTTGGTAATTACATGGTATTGTATGAATATACATTGCTTCTAACTTATTGATGTCTTAGTCCAAGCAATAAGCTTCCAGTCGTATTCACGAAGCTTTCTTTTAGCCCTGGCCTTTTGATTTTAATGGAACAGCGTTTGAATTTCTGAAATGGAAGCATATTTATTTTTCACGCCATCCTGACCACCCATTCTTGGGAGTTGATTCACACAAAACCTATTCCTGGCGAATCTCTATTCGCAAATGAAACCTGTTTGCCCGATTTCAAGTCTGTAAGTTCAGTTATTCAAAAAACGAGAATTTTTGTCTGTAACGCTTCCACAATCCCCTTTGAGGTCGATTTCTTCAAAAACCCGTTTTGAGGAGTTATATATTGAACAAAAGAAACACACACACACACACACATGCTTACCAAATTTCAATTTTGCAAGCCCAATAACTCACAAACTAAATTTTTTTTTATCTTTTCACCCCTGTATCACTCCTTTAGAGTCAATTTCCCTCAAAAAAATTTTGCGAATCTCTTCTCGACAAAAGAGGCATGTTTGCCAAATTTCAAGTCTATAGGCTTAATAGTTCCAAAACTGCATTTTTAAACCTATTACGTCCCCATAAAATTCTGCATCTCTCCTTACGAATCTATTTCCACAAAACCCGTTTTTAGTGAATCTCCTCTCTATGAAAGAGACGTAGCTGCCAAATTTCAAGTTTGTGAGTCTATTTCAGAAACGAGAATTTTTTTTATCTATAACGCACCCGCACTCCCCTGGGTTGAAGATGCTCACAAAACTAGTTCTTATAGCAAATATCTACTCAATTAAAAAAAACTTAGCTAACAAATTTCAATTTGTAGGTCTTACAATACCGTAGATATCGTGAGTGAGTGATTGAGTGAGTCACCTTTTCCTTGTACATAATTTCTCCTCTATAGATTAAATTTCAAAATCCGATGGAATTATCTTGTTAAAAAGAAAATATAGTTTACTCTAAAAATTAATAAGTGTTTTACTTTTTTCTATTCAATTTTTAAAATTATTTTTTTTTAAATTTTCCAAAGATTTAAGTTTAGGGTTACTGATATAGCAATGCATGATGTTTGAAGATCGAAATATAAGAGATATATGAATTTCACAGATAATACTTAATTAATTCAACTAAGCTAAAATCAAACAAAGGCATTCCCGTGATATACATCAGTATAAACTAGCTAAAACGACAGTCAATTAAAGTTATCAACTGAATCTCTTCTACTAATTCTTTAAAAAAAAGCCAATCCGAGAAATAACCATTCAAACTTAATCACATTCCAGTCTAATCCCTATCTTACCCAAAAACAAAAAACATTCCCATTCTTAAATTAAGTACAATTCTCAAGAAACATTTTCACTTCGTTTTAAAAAAGATAAAAAACCTTGAAGAGAAAACGAAACTTTATATAAATTAATTCCAAAAGATAACGCCAGAGCTAAATACAAAAGGAGTAGGTAGAAAAAATCCCAGTCCCTATCCCTGACACTTCCATCCATGGCTTAAAAGAAAAATTCAATGATCCGTTGTCCTTTATCCTTCCCTTAAATATCATGCCCGTGGAAGAATGTCCCTGGCATTTAATTTAGGCAAAGAGGACACACAAGCGAAGATGACGCTACAAGATAATTGCATTCTATTTGAAACTTTAAACTCAATTATGGTTCTAGAGATTAGGCGAATTGGCTGACGTTGATTTATTAAGATGCCAAGATGCGACGCCAAGATACAGTCAAGATAACGGACGAGGAAGGTTTCCTTTTTAAAAGTGGACGGAAGAGTTACTCCGAAGAATCTTTTGTTTGCGTACTTAATTTTGGAGGAAGTGCGTCTCTCCCTGCCTCGACCATCCCCTGCTTTCTTATCGGGTCGATTCTGCTATAGTTTCATCGTACATTAAAGTTTTGAAGGGTTGGGATGGGGGAGCCTGGAAGTATTTTTCGGTAAATTTGAGCTGAGGAATGGTGGAGTGATGTATGGTGGGGTGTGCTAGATATTTCTAAAATCCATGGATGGAGGAAGTCAAGGGTTACAGGATACGGTATTTTGAACGAGGATTTTTTGTTCTGTTCAAAATGCATGGAAAGTATTGGAAATTTTCATGATTTGTTGTAAGTTTGTGAATGATTCCTGTTTTTGGTTAAGGCTGTCTTCGGTTAAAGTTATGGAATAGGACACAAATTTGGAATACTTTTTTAGTTTTTAAAGTACTCAAACATTAATATTAGGTTCTGGCTTCACTATCCTGTAGAGAATTTCTTATTTTATAATCCTACTCATTTTTTTATCCTAGTTGACACATTTCTTCTTTTATAAAATGTGTTTCGCATTTTTGCTCCTATACCGCAACGCTAAATGAGCTATCCCTTTACAAGTTAAAAGAAAATTTAATAATTTATGAAATATTTTTAAATTTTTAAAACACTACATTATAAACAAATGTATGAGTTACAGTGCCACGAATTTTTATAAAAATTTAGGCCTTTTTTCTGATTGAAAATATGTTCCACGTTAAGTTCATGCTCTCTTACATATGGCGAAAACAGTCTTAATATAAGTGCATTGATCATAAAGCTATTTTTATATTGTTTTATTTGAGATATTTCTGTATTTTATAGGTACAAAAGATTAAGGTATCCGACTGGTTGCGACAACTTTTTTTTTTTAAAAAATGGAGATATGGGGACTTTTTTTTTCTTCTTATTTTTAGATTTGCTTAGTACATTTTAAGAAAAATATGCTAAAATTAAGAAGAGAAAAAGAAATTATTATTACTAAAATGGGAAAAATAGGTAAAAATTGACAAAAAATAGCATAAACGCGGCCCAATCTGTACCAAAGGTTTATGAACAAATTTTCAATTTTTTCATTCTAATGTGTTGCTATATTATTCATTTTTGAAATGACCTTCAGGATAAGAGATATTTTCTTTTTTACAAAAACTAAAGCTTTTTATCTCAGTTTTTATGTGAAATTCCTTAAAAAAACAGTTATAATATTCACATAAGGGACTGTAAATATTGTCATAAAACAGTGATTGATAAATGTGAATGGTAAAATAATTCTACTATTATACAGAACTTACAGAAAAAACTTCAGTTAATTATTTTCAAAACTTTTTGAGTAATCGCTGGCCCCGTTTGAGTATTTTCAAAAAATCACATTTAGAGTAAAACGCGTTTTAAAGTATGACATATATTGCTTAAAGTAATGGCATCTGCTTTTACGTAAACACTTGTAGTTTTTGTTCTAGTGAACGGAAAATAATAAACTTGGTATTTTTATAAAGCGAATAAGATGGCTAATAAAGTAAAATCATAAACAAAATTTGTCAATTTTTGACAAAATTCACAATTTTAGGGTAGTCGGATACCTTAAGAATGATTCAAATGAGATACGTTAGTTCATAACATATATAATGCATTTTTTTACTGAGAGTTTGTCAAATATCGAATATCATTAACATCATTGTTCAACTTATTTTTTGATGTAGTATAAGTTATATTATCTTTTAATACGAACTTAATGTATTTATAATGTTAAAAAATTGTTATTAGCCATTTAAGGCTTGATATCAATAATAGTTTTCTGCATATATATGAAGATTACCCTTTTTTTTAAATTTATTTTCTAAGATTGTTTCGATTTATTTTTCTTCAAGAAGCCTTCTTTTGTCTCCTGATGTCATTATGAAAATGTGTTTCGAACCCTAGTGATCTTTCAATTCCGATTTTATTAAAATAGGGAATTTTATTATGTAAGGTTATCTATAATTTAACAATTGTTGTACTCTACCTGATAGCATATTTCATATGTTGATGCATTTTTAAAGGTTGTGTTGAATATAAAATTGGCATATTTTCTAATTATTCTAAATATACATAGATTTTTCAAAATATTATTAAAATTTACAGCAAAATTCTATTTTATTTACTTTTAATACAAGAAAGAGAAACAAGAGAACAAAGATACAGGCAAACAAGTGATACAAGATTACACACATTTAAAGAGTTCCAAAAATTCTCCGCATATTTCCGTGTACAAGTGGAGAAATTTTGGAACTCTTTAAAATTAAAGTAAGGGGTTCGTTTATATACAGATCCGCTAGTCTCGGGAAAAAAACGTAGTTAAGAAAAAACGTTTTCTTTTTTAGTATTTTTCATCAGCCATGTGCGAGTGGTTTAAATATTTTATTATTTAGGGGTTGGAATGAAACTTTTATTCTAAAAGATACAAAAACTCATAAATCCTTCACAATTGGTATCTGAATCCTAGTTTCGTATAATTCACGTTCACTTATTGGGATGTCTGAATGCCCATAAACAACATGAAGTGAGTTTTTCTTGAAAAATATGACATAGATCGACGATCACATACCATACACAAATTTGTCCCGTTTATTTTCCAAGAGACTACAAGATTACAAATGAATGGAAAAAATGTATTAGTTTCACAGAGAGGCTTTACCAAAAATAAAAATTCCGTCGTTGGAGTCTGGCGTTTTACTTAATGATAGTTTAATTTTAAAATATTTTACCGTTTTACAACATTTTCTCTCAAGGAGTTGTGTTTAAAACCAACAGTTGTAAAAACCCACTTAGGGTTGTTAGTGTTTGGGAGATCCACCATAGCACTTTTAACACAATTTTATTAATCCTTTTACTTAATCAACCAATACAACTTAAGGCAGGAAATACACCCAATAATACCTTAGCATTGGCTTAATGCTACTAACATATAATTAAATTTACTTAACTTAATCCTGGAGCGCTCTTGACTCATACGATTAAATTCTCTGAAAATATCTTGTTTAACTATGCGACCTCCAGTCGTAAGCTTGATCACAATTAAATCAACTTTTAATCGCTAACTATCAACCATCGACCATCATCGCGTACACAAATGCCAACGCTTAAATAGAACTCATTTAACTTTATCTCGTCTTCTTCACCTAGGAAAGTTTTTGACAGAACTTACAGTTAAAATGAATAATTTTACCCTAGATGATTGGTTGAAGATTCACGGATAGATCCGTTACACAGTGAATAAAAAAGAGGATTATTTTTGTTTTCAATTCGGCTTTTTCACGAATTGGCCAATATTCGGAAATAAACGTCATACGAAAAAGTCCTGAAAATTTAATTCTTTGTTAAATGAAAAGTTTATAACTGTTCTTATTATGAAACAAAAGCGTTTTCTTAGTACTTTAATAAACTTTCCATTAAAATACAATTAAGGTTGCTTTTAAATAATAAATTATGTAACAAATCCAAATCATTGGATCAAAAAGAGACTTAATCACACATTCATCACTATCCTCTTTCGTTTCTGACACTGGTTATTTTAAACATCAAACACATAAGAGTAATTGCAATGTTATCAACAATCCTCCATTTGTGATCTCTACTTAAAAAATTGTATGTTCTTCTGAAAATTACAGAAATTAATAACTTGTAATTAGAATGTTACATTAAAAGGCGTCCAAAAAGTTCCTAACCTTGACTTAGTTTCCGAAGATTAATGATGCGTAAAAATAGATTTTAGATAAGATTAAGATAATACCGAAGAAAATTATTTCTATCGTCTCTTTTTGATTAACACTATCAAACACTGTTATCACTTAGGCATGGAATGAATTACAATCAGGAATAACAATTAATTAAATTTATTATGTGGATCGAGATTCAGTCGCGAAAGGTAAATTGTGGGATCGTATTTCTAAAGGCTACGGATACAGGTTTTGTGTTTTATGCAGTGAATTTTTGTTTATTTCTTCGTTTTAGGAATTGTTTTTGTGGAAACATGTTTCACTGTTGGTTTTGTTTCATAATTTCAGGACTTTTATAAAGAGTTATCTTTAAGACCAAGTTAATTATTTTAATTTAAGGGTTGTTCTTTATTTGTGGAATAAATATATCGTTAAATATTTCCAAAACTATTTCTTTTCATTTAAGCAATAGTTTTACTACATTAATATTATTTTAATTATAATTTTACTTTAAAATTAAAAATATCATTGCTCAACATTGAAATGTTAAAAAATGTGTTTGTTTGAATTAAACAAATATATATATATATTCGTTTCTTAAAAAAATAAAGAAAAAAAACCCTGCTTTTTTTTCTTTTTGAAAAACACACTGAGAACAATTATAAGAGTTTTGTTGCATTAATTGACATTTTAAAAAATAGTTTCATATTAAAATTTTTTTTAACTTTAACAAGTTTTTTAAATTTTTCAATTGTTTAAAGAAATTGTGTGAAGGCTCCAGTGTTAATCATACTTAGATGAGAGTTCGTTGCTTTAATTAATCAACAAGAAAAAGTTTTGAAAATTTTTAAGAAAAAAAATAGACACTGATAAAGAGAAACAAAATAATATGTTATTTAGATTAAATGTAATAAAATAGTACTATTTGTATTTAAAATATTTGAAGTAAAGATTAGCACAAAGCAAAAGCAGCTATTTTCTCTGTGTGTGAGTGCAAACTCTCTACTACAAATATTTAATCTGTATATATATATAATGGATGCTTGTATATATGTCCTCACTTCACACTCGAACACCGTTCAACCGATCACTATGAAAATTGGCATGTATATGTATTTTTTTGTGGAGAAGGCTTTTGTGCTATCCTCTTTGTTTCAGCTCCCCACCAGGTGGCACTATAGCAAAGCAACTTCTGTATCGTTCAATCAATCGCCAAGTTGCCAACGTGGTGATTAAAAATAATGCCAACTTGGATCTATCGCCAACATTTCGCTATGTTTCTATTGGATCGCCATTATAATGTATGGAACGGCAGTGCTTGCGAATATTACAATTTTAACTTTGAAGCAAACACAACAGAAAGTAATATTAACGAATTACACATCCAGAGCTAAATTATTAACACAATTTTAAGCGTTCATTGCACAAAATTTGTAACAATGTGTTACTTCTGCTCTGCAGGAAGGTGAGGAAGGTGTTCTCAAAAATCAACCCACAAGGAAGTTACGAGGAGTTACAAATTTAAAAAAAAATCTCTTTAATCAGCTCTATTAGATCTTCAGACTTAATATTTAACAAATATGGTTTTTTTTGCTCAGATGAGATATGCAAAAAGATTTTTTTTTTTGTTTAATTTGCAAATCACTTAAAATTAACTCATTAAAAACTTCTTTATCCTTCAATTTGTATTAATTTTCCTATTCCCCTGTGCGAAGAACGGAAATACTAGCTAGTTATATATATATAATTCCTATTTTATTATTCATATAAGCATTTCGATTTAAATTCTGAATTATGACCAATATTTGTTTCGAAAAAGAATAATGTATGAGCTAAAACACGACATACATTTCAGATGCATTTGTACAAAAAAAAATTCTAATTTTAAAAGAATATATATACATATATATATTTGTATTAAATCAACATAATTTTTTCCAAGTAGAAATTGAATTATTGTAATTAGTTTAGTTCAAACCATTTTCATATAATCAAACATCTGACTAAAAATTTCTTAATTTTTTTTCAAGAATATTTAATGCATTAAAAACATATTCACTCCGAAATAATTAAAACAAAAATTTTATGGGGAGAGACAAAAACGCAATTTTGGATGAAATAACGAAGTAATATTTTTGATAATTATTTCAATATATATAATTAATAATATTCACTGATTTTACCAATTTCACATGCATACATGATGAAGGTTATTTTGGTGTGGGCACAGCTACATACGAAATTGATGGTTTCATAGTTTATTAATACTGTGTTATGAAGTAACACAGAGGTTATTTATTGGTAACGGACTTCGCGATTTTGAAGCATGGACAAGTGATGAGGAAGGCACGTAATCTCACTCTTGAAACTTCCACACCCCGCCTATGTGAAAACTTTGAGTATCTAATTTAACGTGCATCAGCTTCTGTATACGAGGGGTAAATATATGTGTGTTTTTGATTTTATTTTTGATTAGCATCGCTTTTCTAAGGCAACATGAGGGATAGTGGCACCAAGTCTCGTAATTTTGCACCTCGGTAAAGTGACGAGGACTACACCTGAGCTGGAACTTCCCTTAAATCTACCATACCACACCATAGATTGGATTTTGAGCTTTGAAATATTTCAGGGCATCAGTCCTTCCACAGGGCGTGTCTTCAGTTGCACTAGACTGAAACTCCTGACACGAGTTCGTGACATTGGCTACTTGGCTTCCACAACCACGCAAACATATATTTAAAACGATGCAAAAGCCTAATTTGTTTAATGTATCCGGTAAAACAATAATTCAAAGCGGTAAAGCCGTAAAAATAAACAAAAAAAAAATTTCCAAAGAGAAAATTGCAGCGAATTATCAACTAGAGAA
This sequence comes from Trichonephila clavata, assembly GCA_019973975.1. Taxonomy (NCBI): domain Eukaryota; kingdom Metazoa; phylum Arthropoda; class Arachnida; order Araneae; family Nephilidae; genus Trichonephila; species Trichonephila clavata. The sequence goes on from BMAO01005436.1 coordinate 19,629, forward strand.
ATATTCCTACTTTAATTTTTTTTAAATCAACTTTAATAATGTAGTTTTCATGTATAGTTTCGAGTTGTTTTTTAATGAATAAGCGTGCAAAGCATAGCAGCCTAATATGTTTTACTCCTAAAAAATTATTGAACCTATTATCGCAGCACAAAAGCCTTTTGTAGGATGGTAAAAAATTTCCAAAACATCGTGATCCATACATTTTATTTGACTCCGTATTAAAAGAAATCTTATCTATCAGTATTTTAAATACATTGTGTAGATATAAAACGAACCATTGCAACAACTTCAAAAAACCCTCAAGCCATTTTCACTCCAAACACACCTTCCACTCAACACACAAAAAGCTCCATTGTTTTCAATACCTTAAACTATTTCCATTATCTTCTACTCCTGATTAAATACTGTCCTTTTCTAAAAGGAAATCCAGAATGTTATTAACGTTTTTTTCTACCCATTTCCCCAACCATATCTAAATGAAGTATCTTCGCATGGAATAAAGAAGCGATTTCACACCTTTTCATTAAACCAGCTACACGGCGCTGTGACACACCCTTTGGAATCCTCTGGTCGTGCCTCGTAATTACCGGGCAAGGCGTCACCTTTTTCTGATCGACCTGAAGCAGAAGATGCTATGTTGTCACATACAGGAGCTTTGGCAATTAATTTGGTGCATTTTCGCCTTCTTTGGCGTACTTTTTCCCTCAGAGTCCTCGTAGTAAGTAGGGAAAGGTTGTGTTTAATTTGGGTAGGTTTGGGATATTTGGTGCGTATAGATTCATTGTTTGTTATAGCGGATGTAAAGAGTGGTAGTTTCCGATTTATTATGAGTGTAATTTACTTTACACCCTTCCCCTTTCTGAAGCAATGATTTGTTGATTTTGCTTGGGAAAGTAAGAAAATAAAAATTTTTAAAAATTACGTTGGGTTAAAAAATGAATGCAATGAATATATTCTACATAGGTTTAATGAATAAATTTAACGTCAGTTTCATGAAAAATAGAAACGTAGTCTTCTAAATAATAAATCTAAGGAATAAATTAATTAGCATTTTAGCAAAATATTCGTAAAGGTTAATATTAATATGAGCGGATTATTAAATCTAGTCACCTTTTGTGTCTCAGAGCTCATCAGTATAAATACTAAATAAATTTTAATCAACCATTAAATGCATAACCTTCCCTACCATAAATAGTAAGTTATATACAACTTTTACATTAGTATAAAAAATAGAGCCATTTATTCAATTCTTACTATTAGCTCACTCTCTCTCTCTATTTATCTTGTTCAAATTTTCAATCGCTAATAAAATACATTTTAAAGCACTCATTTGAGCAGAAATTTTATACACTCGCTTATTTTGGATGACAATAATAAAAATTAATTTATTAAACCTAATTATTCAAAGAATTACAAATACAGCCACATTGGAATCATTTTGGCGACTTAGTGACCATTTGGGGACTTGGGTCAAAGAGTGAAAAGGTGTTTTTCTCACATTTTAAAGCGCTCATTTGAGCTGAAATTTTCTGTACACTATAGTTTTGGGTAAAAATACGATAATTTAATTATAATTAATTAAAATTATGGACTGAAATTAATTTTTAAAAGAATTACAGATACAGCCAAGTTTACTTCATTTTTAGCGACTTGGGTCAAACCTTTAAAATATTTTTTTCCTCACGCTTCAAAGCTGAAAAGTTGAATTGAAATTTTATATACACGATTGTCTTGGATGACAATGCGATTCTTTAATGATAATTAATAAAAATTAATTGCCATTTAATCGTGTGATTCTGTCATATGTATATGCATATTTATATTAATTGTAACTATTTAATGAAAAGTAACTAAAATATTTTTTTTTTGTTGATCTAAGGTAGAATTGACTTAAATTTTTTTTATATTACTTGATAATACAATATAGTTGACATTTAGTCTATATTTATCAATGTTTACGCTATCATGTGAGAACTGCTTGAGTTTAACTATTTTATGTGATGTTCTGTATCAAATCGACTTAAATTAAAAATGATACATTATTTAGGTAAACAAAAAGTTTCTAACTAAATAGTAATGCACTAATATAATCATCATTTTCATTAATTAACGCGATTCAAATGGATTGACTACTGACTATTTTTAACAGTGTTAATTAGTGCCTGATCATTTTCATGTTTGTTATTCATATATATCGCTGTTCACGATAATAAACTAACAAGTGTTTCTTCTGCTTTGTTCTTCCTCGGGTTGACAAATCAAATATAAAAATTAATTAGCTAAAATCGCATCAAATTTCTCGGACTTATACGCATTTATTTGAATTTCTTATTACTAAGCAACTGCATCAATATTACAACAGTAATTTTTTTTAAATTTTGAAGCTCTAATTACTTTTTGGTTACATTATCATGCACGGCAGTCAAAGTCTCATGCTTCTGGCGGGTGTTGCTTTCAACGAATCGTGGGTTAAGAGTCCTGATGTTATTAAAAACTCGCCATGTACCGGGGCTGATACACGTTAAATCTATTGAGGCTCAAAGTATAGTGAAAATCGCTTAACACAAAACTGAAGGGGCTGAAATATTTTTTCGTGTTGAAGGATATTGCAATGTATATACAGGGTGTCCCAAAACGAACGCATAAACTCTGCACAGCTAGATTCCTCGTTGGGAGTACATAAAAACTGCCCAAAGAAGCATTCATGTATGATCCATAGTTTAGGAGAAAAATACGAAAAACAAAGTATGACGTCACTTCCGATGCAAGAAAAAAACACTTTATTGGACATATCAACAACAGTATTTATATATCTTTCCAGACGATAATGTTTAAAACGTTCGTCGCGCATGTTGTGCCATGCATGCGCGCGCCTTGGAATGACGTTAAGCCGCCGATGAACTGGTATTTAAAAGGCTGCATCTTGCAGCTACCGGTAGTCTTCGTATGGTGGCCACGTATTCAGTTCCTGACTATTGCGACATGTACTTGCGAATGCCTTGTGACTACTACGACATGTCATCTCAAAGAACTGGTGTATCGAGACGTAGTGGCAACACAAATAGACTTAGTTGCTCGTCTGCATGTTGCTTGTACTTCGGTGGACCCCACGATGCTGCGACGTGTGATGACAGCCATTCCACGGCGTGCTCAAGCCTGCCTCGACATGCACGGTGGACATTTTGAACATTGCCTTAAATTGTGCATATACTGCTGTTGATATGTTCAATAAAGTGTTTTTTCCTTGCACCGGAAGTGACGTCATATTTTTTTTATCGTATTTTTCTCGTAAATTATTAATTGTACAGGAACGCTTCTTTGGGCAGTTTTTATGTACTCCCAACGAGGAATTTAGCTGTGCAGAATTTATGCGGTCATTTTGGGACACCCTGTATATATCTATCAACACATTTATAAGAGTTTATTTTATTTACATAGATATGTATATTTTTAATAAAAATCAATCAAATGAAAACATTTGCAAGAGTTAAAAGAAATTTAATGGAAAATTTTTGAACTTTTTGAAAAAAATTGAGTTTTTTGGAAAATATTCTATTTCTCTTTGCATTGTTTTTTAACAACAAATTCTCAAAAAATTGTTCAATATCGTCCATTTTTTTGTTTTTTTGTTTTGTTCAGTTCACAACTGGAATGTGCGTCTAAATAACCAGGCATACTTTCATGGCGTTCCTTATTTCGGATTATGGGGGAACAAGAGCTGTATTATATTCAATTCATTTTCGTCGTCGGAATCTGCATGAATGATATTTTTTGAGCTTTAAGCAAGCTCCAAAATGTCTTTGTCTGTCCTAATTGGGGCTGAATACACATTATCATCATCTGCTGCAACGATTTATTCCAATGGTGAACGTGATGAACCTGCGTTTCTGGTGTTTTCCGTATTTTGTTCATTCCCAGAAAGGAAATCCTTTCGCGTTAAGTAATTTTCATTTCGAGTTAAGAGAAAAAAATGCATGAAAATACGTAGTAGTCTGGCGGGACCGTTGTATTATTTCATGTTAACCAATATTTCGTCTTAAGTGTTTCCGCTTTAAGCGTTTTCCGATGTACATTCTTTGGAGTGGAGTCAAAGTTTGAAAAAAATATTATCAGCTAGCCAATCAATCAATGTCCCGTCACTTGATCCAGGCTCAAAATTATGAGATATGTCGCCAATAACCTTCGCGTTTCTTCAGAATGTGAAGTTGATAAGGAATCAATCAGTATTGTAATCTTTTTTATAAAACATAATGGAGTACAAGTTACTTCTTTAATAGATTAATATCTCTTGCTCATATATACAGGATGTCCAGTCTTAATGTTACCCAATAGTTAATTCCCGAACCGTTCGGTTTAGATATGCACTTCCAATTTGAAAATTTTTTAAAAAAGGTAAAGAATGTTTTTACGTGCTTTTCGAACAAAAAAAAACCATTTACGAAGAAATTACAAAAATTAATTTCTTATACGGTCCCCAGGTCCTATCATTTATATTTAGGAAAAGATGCAGTACACAAAAACAAAGTAAACACAAAAAGTTTCATTTTATTACGATAAAAACTGACCGAGTTATGCCTCATAAATTTGAAGCATCTGAGTTGCTCAGAAAAGAGGGTCGTGTATAAATTGAGTTTGGAGAACAGTAATTTACTATCTACAGAAAGAGCAAGAGAAAAACATCGTAGAAAACATCATAGATTGACAATTTGCATTGATGTATGGCAATCAATATAAGCTAAATTAAAGAAATACAACTTGTACCGAAAATATTAAAACAGCTTGTTTTAATAAATAGCAGCAAAAGAATACAGGATTTGCCGTTCAAATTATAGCATAATGTGGAATGATGCGCCAATCATGAATCAGGGGCTTTATTATATCAGAATGACCAAATTAACTTAAATAATGGTGAAGGCACGAGGTGTGGTGCGAGACAAGGGAATACGTCTATGAAAACACCCAGTTTTATACAAGCGTTGAACAGCACGGGCAATTGTACAATAAGATGGATGTCTTCGAGTGGGAATTTTAATGGTATAAAGTCTTGCCACCTCTCTCTAATTTCGATTACACTGTCCATAAAACAGTACCATTTCGCAGTATTCTTCAATTGCTTACATCTCGTTCTCCCTTACTAGAATTCGTAATATTAGAATACGACGGTATGCAATTGCAAGCAACTACACAACCGATTTTTAACGTTCGTCATGATCAGAAAAAACGCAGCAAATCAGACTGAAGCCACAGCATATAAGCCTAATTTTTTTGGAACTGCTTTTGTAATGTTTTCTTCCTCCAAAATATTTTATTTTTTTTCCATGTTTTACACGTACACAGAATACAGTTTATTCCTAAATACTCAATCATTGTATAATTAACGTATGGTTTTAAATTTAAAAAAGATTTGTATAAGTGTGACGTGCAGGAGCAAAAGTTTCCTGGCAGAGTTCCAACAAATTTCACTTTGGAGACGGTCCCTTACTAGCTTCTTGAAAATGGCCAAGAAAACGGAAAAAGGCATGATTTTCAAAGTTCCATAACTAGGCCAGTTTTTATCGTAATAAAATGAAACTTTTGGTGTTTACTTTGTTTTTGTGTGCTGCATCTTTTCATAAAAGATGGACTTGAAGACCGAATAAAAATTAATTTTTGTAATTTTTTTATAAATTTTTTTTTTGTTTCGAAAAGCACGTAAAAACATTTTTTACCTGTTTTGAAACATTTTTCAAATTGAAAGTGTATATCTAAGCCGAACGGTTCGAGAATTAGCTATTGGGTCGCATTAAGGTTGAACACCCTGTATATTCAAATGCTAACAAATGAAGAGAAAGTTAAAATTCATTTCAAACTATACCTATTCGTGAATAGTTTAAATTTTGATATCCAAAAAATAGGAACATTTATATTTTATTTTCCATTTTAAAAAAAGAGAGTGAAATGTAAGTAGTTTAAATTGATAATTCACGCTAATATTTCCATAATGTACCACTAGATATTTTCTCTCTCTCTCTCTCTCTTTCTTAAATTGTTATATTAATTTAAATAGTTAAAAGGTGAAATCCGTTTTCATTCAGAATCATGTATCACTATACAAGTGCATATGCTGGTAGAATCAATACTTGTCCACGCTAATGAAACATTAATTATGTAGATTATTATTATCCTCTTCAATGGGGCGGCTTATTATTATTTAATGTAAATAAAATTCTAATGGAGCAAATTATTGTGCTCTTCGTTTGAACGTTATAAGAATGTCGAAGACCATTAAATCTTAATAATGATTTTCGAAATAGATATTAGCAATTTAACATGTACGCCTTATCAATTTTAAGCTTACATTTCGGGTATTCAATCACATTACATATTCTCTGAAACTCCAAACTGACAATAATTATAGTGAACATTCCAGTTTAAGAAAATACCGTTCACAAACAATTAAACTTATTAGACTTTTTTAGGATTAATAATTTTTTTTTTTTGCTTTAAATGCCCCAATTGTTTGTGATGGGGCCCCACGAAACGCTATTTACCTATCCCTGAACTAGATGTCTTAAAATAGAGATCATTCACGAGCAAATGAAAGACATTTTTTCTTTCATTCCTCATATCTTTTGTAGTGACAGTTGTTCAACTAGAGTGCTTTTTGCAGACAGCTCTAAGTCCGATAGTTTCAGTGGCGTAACGGAGAATATTAAGGCCCCCTTACAAAGTAAGGTTTCGCCTTTAATGTTTCATAAATTGGTTAAATACGTACTATAGGCAACAGTCAGGCTTTAATCCCCTAGAATCCTGCCTCCTACCGCAATATGGAGGTTGCGGGGATGTACGTTCCGCCACTGGGTTGTTTCTTTAAGACGTTTCAGTTACGCTGAAAATGATAATTTTTATACAGTATTCGTGAGTACTTTTAAAGAGAGAGAAATTTATATATATGCTACCAGTTGCATAGCCTAGTGTTAGGTATCGAACCATTACTATAATGGAGCTAGTGTGTTGTTTTTAAATAGAGATATCTACGATGAAATTAATAATAACAGAAAACACATCACTATACTTGTTCTGACAAACCAACTTTTTTAACAAAAAATAAACATGGAGAAAATGGGAATCAATCTGTTTTTAGTATTCTTTGACGTCAGTACGTGATATATTTTAAGACTGATATTTTAGAGAAGATTCTATATATATGCTACCAGTTGACCTCAGTAGCCTAGTGTTAAGTATCGACAACTTGCGACAATTTTTTAAAAAATAAAATGGAAAAATGGAATTTTTTTGTGTTGTTTAGATTTCTCTAGTACATTTTAAGGAAAATATGCTAAAACTAAGAAGAGAAGAAGAAAGTATAATTACTAAACTGGAAAAAAATGGGTAAAAATTGACAAAAAACAACATAAACGCGGCCGATTCTGTAACAAAAGTTTATAAACAAATTTTCAATTTTCCAATTCTGATGTGTTACTACTATGTTATTCGTTTTTAAAATGACCTTCAGAATAAAAGATATTGTAATTTTTACAAAAAACTAGAGCACTTTATCTTTGTTATTACATGAAATTGCTTAAAAAAACAGTGATTATATTCACATAAAGGACTGAATTTTTGTAATAAAACAGGGATTGATGAAGGTTAAAACACTTCTACTATTATACAGAACATACAGAAAAAATTTCAGTTAATTATGTTCAAAACTTTTTTAGCAATAGCTGATCCCTTTGATTATTTTCAAAAAATCACATTTCGAGTAAAACGGTTTAAAGTATGACATCTCGCTTAAAGTAATGACATCTGCTTTTACTAAAACACTTGTCGTTTTTGTTCTAGTGAACGGAAAATAATAAACTTGGTATTTTTATAAACCTAATGAGATGGTCTATAAAATAAAATCATAAAAAATGTTCAATTTTGGCAAAATTCACATTTTAGGTAGTCGGTTATCTTTAACAATTTTTTTTTGTATAATTTATAAGCTTGTGTGTTTGAACTGGCTCACCAGAAAAGATGTCTGCATTATTTCTTCCCAAATAACAACGTACATGTTTAAAATTCTGTATTGTATGTATTGTATATAGGCTTTTAATGTAAACACGCTGTACGTAAAAAAGAATTGCTTAGAGATTAAACTATTAAAACAAATTTTTATTATATTATTAAAAAGATTATATCTAAATTAGACAATACATAATTCATATTTACATTAATAATGAGGTATAAAATATGCAATCATGCGTTTTGCACACATATTTTCCAGTAATTACTCCTTTAATGCAATATCTCTTTTTTTAATATGCGAGTAATTTCATTTATAATCTCAATTTGAAGAAGCTCATTATCTTCATTTTGCGTTTTAGGTGAATAATTTATTTCAAAAAGATTGTATTTTCTGGTTCAATAATTGAAATGTACTTTAGTTTTCAAAAATTTATTATTTTAATATTAAAGAACTGCATAAACAGTAATATAATTACTTAGAAATAAAGCACTGGATTTACAGGTGTAAACTCGCCATTTTTATTTATTAATTATCTGCTAGCAACTTTAAAATGCATATGCATTAGTATCGTAGAATTTTGAATAATAATTAGGAAATAAAATGCATTTCACACAAGAAAAATTTATTAAATGAGTAATTCCACTGTTTTAACGTAAGTAAATTTAAATTAAACTCTTTTTATCTGTAATTTGAAGCTAATGTTATAAACCTTTTATATATGTTTAAATACTCAAAAAATTCTGTCTTCCATATTTATTTTATAATGCAGACGATATCGTAATTTCTGCAATTCACTTAGGTTTTTTGATGCAAACGAGATAAATGTCAAAGCTAAATTCATTGCATTATTTCTCCCTTTTCTTTTTGATCGAGTGGCAACGAAAATACTCTATGTTTAGAATTCTGTTAATTAAAGCAGCTGCTTTTTCGGAAGCTCTGTGTTTGATGTGTAACTACTAATTTTTATGATAAAAATAATTCAACAATTAGTTACAAAATAAAATGCATCTTATAAAGAAGAAGGAAAATATTTCTTTGGTAAATACCAGAAAGCTCTCTATCCGGTAAGTACATTTATAATTTTTAAAAATAACATATTCGTTTGGGAAAGTAAAATTTGTGTGTTCTGTCAGATAGTATTTTAACAGTATTTAATAAGTATGTTGGAACTAGTTGATCACGGGTAAAGAGCCAAGCAGGTTTGTTGTGGCTGGAATGGAATTCAAGATGGCGGCTAGCGGTAAAAAAATCGTCAGGAAGATGATTTTAAAGAACCGTTTTGAAATACATTGAAATATATTTCAAATGAAGAATATTGGAAGAGATTGAGAATAACCAAGATCAATCAATAAATAATTGAATATAAATATAATATAATAAAAAGTTACTACTAATAATAATAGTATGCAGTATATGAGATAATAATCTTATAATACACTTTAATAGTAATGATATCTAAGCGATATCTAATATTCATATAGTATGATTTAATAATAATTATTATATATATAATAATAATAATAATATAATTTTATAGTAATTATAAAAAAGAATAATCATCGTATTGTAATATGATAAAAGTTACGTATAAGAATACTCATATAACATAATAATTATAAATGAATAACATAATTATAAATAAAAAACGATTATAATTAAATAACAATATGTAATAATATTTACAAAAAAATATAATTTTTTTTTATAAATAACGAATATTATATGATTATTTCATACAATAATATGTGTATTTTTATATTTTATATTTTATTAAAAAAACTAGCTTTTATACCCGCGGCTCCGCTCGCGTTGATGTCTTTAAATAACTGTCAAAGTCGTAATCATTATCATTAGAAAGTAAGTAATATAATATGGTATTTTTTTATTGATTGACTGGAACCAATAAAATTTAAAAATTCTAAAATTAAGCTTAGTTTAAAAAAACTGAAAACGTAATTTATTATAATAATTAACAACAAAAATTCAATAACTTAAGCTATTATTAATATTTTTAAAAATCGAAAGTATATTAATGATACTTTCGAATGAATATTGTATCATTAGATTTTTAAAAAAATTCAAAGTGATAAACATTCGAAAAATCAAAACTTTTTATGAAACTGTCAATTAATATTACCATAAAATTTACAATATCACGCGCGCAATTCGCTAAAACTCTATTTCGTTTCCCTCTTTAAAAGGTGGTAGAAAATTTACATTAAAATATCTGGGATTGTCGGAATAGAGAACTTCTTAGCCAACTTGGCGATATTTCCCAAAGTTTCAGTTTGACATTTAACAAACGTAACGTAATAAAAGTTATACGTTTAATTAAAAATCATTTAAAAAATTGCTTTTTGTAAAGATACTAAATTACACTGTGTTTCAATTCACTGTGTTATAAATGTGAGAAATTTCCATTATTAAAATTTCCGTTATTGACCAAATGGATAATTTTGCGCCAACTTGGTGGGGAGTAAGCAAAGTCACACGGTTTTACCCGCATAGTTTCCGTTCCCGTAGGAATATGGAGATAAAATGTACCTTATGTTATTCGCTGATAATGTAGCTTTCCATTAGTGAAAGAATTTTTAAAATCGCACCAACCACATTTCTGAGATTAGCCGGAACAAACAGACAGACAAAAATTTTAAAAATTGATTTTTTGATATAAGTACCGCATATACCTTTAAATGCATTTAGTAAAAAATTACTAATTTGAAATTACAAACAGACACTTCAATTTTATTTATTTATATAGATTTAAATATTTAAGCTAATGATGAATTTTCATTTAAAAAGTTAATTATTTCTAATATACGTTATCTCTATGGCAACCACATCGCCAGATGACAAAAATATAAAGGTAACCACATTGTAATGTTATCGCCCATCTTGGCGAACATAAACAATAACGTGGCGCTTGCCCGTGATATCAAACTAGCATTATTGAGGGAATTCCCTGTTTTGAAATGTTTAGTAATTAGTTATTTATTAGTTATATAGTTTTCTCGGATTCCAAATTTTGTTGTTGACACGTCAAATATTAAAGCTATAAAAATATAATATATATTTCTGCGCAGAGATTTTTTTATTTTAAATGTTTTTGACTTAATAAGGTTTGCTATAAAACCACGATTCGAAAAACTGTTTCCTAACTCATAACTGTGGCATGAATTAATTAAAATAAATAGAATTATTTCATTTTAAATATCGAATTTCTTTTCTTCTCGGCTCAGTAAGTTTTATTTTAATATTCCTAAGAATATTTCTATTTCACAATTTGACAATAAAGCAGCCATATTTATGAGAAAAGAAGGAATGTGCTTAGTTTGAATAAAAAAACAACACACAGATTGCTAATAAAATATTTACCGTAAATTAGCGACGTTTGCTTATTAAACTCCAAAATATTTTTACGACAATACAAATAATTCATTTGTAAAATCCTATTCCCCTTTAAATATTTCGGAACTAATAATTGTGAATTCATTAAAAATGCAGAAATAAAAGAAAATTTATTCTACATTGCAAATAGCTCGCTCTAATTAATGTTTATTTAGGATTTATCTGAGAAGTTCGTCATAAAATTTTAATTCCCTCCGAGACGAGAAATTCGAGTTAGAGCAGAATTAATAAAAGAATACCTAAAACATAAATTAAAACTTTCATAAAAATGTAATACCGCGTCTTATTATTGCTAAGAGTGCATAGTTTGTGAAGAAATATATTTCAGCGGATTATGCTCTTTAGTTTTAAAAAAACAATCTTTTCTTTAAGTTAATGAATTATGTTTTGTTCTTGGGAAGAGGCTGTGTTGAAGAGGTTTTATTATTCTGCGTCCTATTATTCGTTGCTTTTAGAATTTCCAGGCCTTTACTAGTTGAATTAATAAACATATTTCATCTTTGTGTTGGTTTGAAAATTGATTCCTGACTTTATAAAATAAATATTTGCATTTCTAACTTGAATTCAAAGTTATTATGATTTTAACTTTTGTTTATTTTGCCCTTGTTTGGGGGTAAAGTTAAAAATGTCGTAACAAACGTAGACCATGGAATTGAATCTCCGCAAGTTCCATGAAAGAAATATCCTCTTCTGACCTGAAAAGTTGCTATAAAAGATAAATATTTCAAAATAATACTGTGCTTTTTAATCGTTGTCACAGCATCCTCAAAATAATAGTTGTAATTATTATTTTCTCCCTTTAAGTTAAATAAGTAAATGTACAAATAAATGTAATGTTCTGTATGTTTAGTTTTTTATTAATCATATATTAAATTTATTATTTTAATAAATATAATAATTAATGCATTTATATTACTACGTTAAAAATGAGTTCACAAGAAAGATAATTATAATCTTATTTTAAATATTTGCGTGCGTGAAAAGTTCATTAAAATTATATTATTTTTAGTATTTATGGTATTTTATGCGATTTTACAGCAAAATTGTTTGAGCTGCAGTCTGCAATATATTCACTTTGTTGAATAGGTAAACTCTAATAAATTTTTTATAAAAACAACAGTATAGAATTTTAAGTCCCATTAAAAAAAAAGCATTTGAGGGTTATGATACTTTTTTTTGCGTTTGCCGAAATTTCAATTAAAAAAAAATGTATGATTTATTTTTATTTTTCTTACTTATGCAAAGTATAGTTGAGAGAATTCCTACTGGAATCAGTTTGAAAACTTTTTGTATGTTTCGAAAGATGGAACACAGTTCCCAATAAACATGCACAAAATTATTAAAATATACGATTTTGCACTTAGAATTAAAGTTAAAAATTTAAAAAGTAAGAAATACAGAAAGACAGTTTTAATCACCTCATGAGTAATAAAGAATTTTCAGGATATAATATTTTAAGACTTTATTATGTTTTATTATAGATAGAGTTACCTAACGTCAACTTTTTTTCGTATTAATAAAATTTTAAAGTTGGAAAGCGTTTAACATACGATTTAGGAAATTGAGCAAATTAAAAAATCCGATATGCGTTAAGTCAGCTTGGTGTGTGAAAAGTTCATTTGCAGAGAAATTCGATGTCAATGCACTCTGCTGAAAAATCAACGACAGAATATATTATTAACACCAGACGTTACTATTAAAAAAGTAATCATTTATGTATAATTATGCTCTTTAAAAATTTGGCTCATGAATTCAGGAACACCCTAAAAGCGACTTACGCACTCATCACGAGGTTTCCAAATGTACTAGACCTAGAGACATGAAATTTGGCAGGCATGTTCGTTTCATAAAGTAGCGATCCGCTAAGAACGAGCTTTGCGAAAACTGACACCCAAAGAAGTAGGCGAAGAGTCAGTGGGAGTTATAGATATAAAAAAAAACTACCGTTTTTGAGTTATTAGGCCTACACACTTGAAATTTGATTATAACGCATCAATAAGAACGAGTTTTTTTTTTTTTGGAAAATGATTATCAAAAGGGGTTTTAAGGGGGATATATAGATAAAAAAAGGCGTTATAAATTAAAAATTACTGTTTTTTGAACTGTTTTACCCACATACTTGAAATTTGATAAGCATGTTTCTGTTGTTGAATAAAGATCGGCTAAGAACTGATTTTACAGGAATCGATTTCTGTGGGGGAATTTGTGAGGAGTTACTGGGGTGTATAGATAAAAAAATCCCGTTTCGAACTACTAGGCGTGCAGTAACGAAATCTGGTGTGCACGTTTATTTTGTTGTGTTGAAGTCCGCTAGAAACAAGTCTCACGGAAACCAACCTTTAAGAGAGGTTACAGGGAGATAAAAAAAGCTTTTGAACTAGACTCAGACAGTCAATACAATCAAACCTTTAATGCTGGGGCTTAGATATCAATAATTTATGTGTGTGAATAGTATATATTAATGTAACATCATGAAATATACTTCTTGAAGAAGGCAGATAACCGCTAGCATATATATATATATATATTACAAATAAGCATTTGTATTGATTTTTACGTTCGAATGTGTACGATTATGAGCTCATCTAAGTTTTTATTTGCGCTGAATTATTTGTTTGTTACCATCGTTTTTCTCCTTAATCTCTCTTCATCGATATTCACACATACATTAACATACCTCCATATTTATATATATTTGGGCAAACATTGCATGCCCATATTCTCATACGAATCTAAAACTAATTACCTATTCCAGCACGCCTTGCTATATACATGATTAATAATTATAAAATAAATCAAATTAGTTAATCGACTAGATTCATAATATGTGAATTAACGATGGGCTCATTTGAATTATGTCCTTTAAACATATATATATTGGAGACCATATCACAAACACTTTAAAATATACGTAATATATGTAGATTTTGAATACGCCAAGAATTTTAACATCAAATTAATGTGAACATTCACATTCCGATTGCTCTGGATAACAGACAAGATGGTTATCGGAATTTATACAGTCATCCTACTTGGTAAGATAAGATCAGCAGTCTCTGATACATGATATTACTGATAAATTATGAGGTGATAATAGCAGGGTGCTCGAATTTTCGGCATGGCAAAAAGAAGCAGCGTAAGCAATTGGTGATTAATACTAATACATAGGGTTGCTTAATTTGTGGTTGCATTCGACTAATGTTTACAATCATAAATATCATTCGAACACACGTCTTACGTAATTTTGTATGTAGTAAAATTACTTATTTTGAAAAGTGTGAGTCGTTCCTCAACACTTTTCCTGAAATCAAATCGAAAAAAAATGCTTGAAAAGCGTAAATAGGTTCTTTTTTTAATTGTGTGAGGTATATCGCCATCATATACGCTAGAAAATTCTATTTTCATCAGTTATTTATGAAATATATCTACAGGGCGCGGCAAAAAGAATCGGACAAACTTCTTGCCTCCTAGAATAATTAACAAATTTCCTTTAAATCGGTATTTTCATGTTTCTTTATCCACCACTTTGATAATAAAATATTTTTTAGTACATTTCTTAGTTTATACTTTAATTTATGTGTTTTTGTTAATGTCGAGCAAAAGGGTTGCTATTTTAGAGTTGTTTCAGCAAAGGAAAAGAAAGTGTGAAGTCGTTCATTTGCTTATTGTACCTCGGCAAACATTGTTTGATGCAATTTGCCGTTTCAAAGAGCTTAGCAATAATGGTCGACATCCAGGAAGTGGGCGAAAGCGCACTATTAACACTTCAATGAATCGTAAGGCCATCGAAAAGCGAGTCCAGAGGAATCCGACGGTTTCCATGAAAAAATCGCTCGGGACATGAGAATATATGTCAGATCGGTGAGACGAATTGCAAAAACGGAGCTTGGACTGAAGCCTTACAAGTTGCGAAAATTTCAGCTCCTCAATGAAAGAAACAAACTCATACGGCTCCGAAGATTCCGAAAACTTTTGAGACGGGCCGCAAGTCAGCGATGGGAGAGATTCCTTTTCACTGATGAGAAGCTCTTTGCGGTTCAACAAGTTCATAACTCCCAAAACGATTGAATCTGGTCTGTGGACGCTCCAAGCATTCGTCAATTGTTGAATATCCCTAATATTCAAAGTCGGTCATGGTCTGGAGCGGAATTTGGGCAAGTGGTAAATCTCCTTTGATTTTTGTGGAAAAGGGCGTTAAAATCAATCAAAAAGTGTACCAGAGGGACATTCTTGAAGCTGCTGTACTTATGTGGGCCCAAAAGCATTTCAGAAAGGCAAAGTGGACGGTTCAACAAGACTCTGCACCAGCTCCCAAGGCCAAAAAGACACAAGAGTGGTGCAAAGCAAACTTTCCAGACATGATATCATGTGAAGAATAGCTGCCCTACTCGCCGGAGCTCAATCTCTTGGATTACATTGTATGCTCCATTTTTGAGTCCAGAGACTGCACTAAACCAAACAAATTTTTACACGCTCTAAAGCAATTGTTTCTGCTGGAATGGGATAGATTAAAAGTAAAAGACTTGAGGCTCATTCTTGAAAATTTCTGCAAGCGTTTGCGCCTCTGCATTGCTGCAAATGGCGGTCCCTTTGAAACCAATTAAATTTATTTATTAGTACGAGAGAGAGAGAGAGAGAGTACTCTTATTATATATGTATATATTATTTGTTATATTTTGTTAATTTCTTAATTTTTTATAAAGTTGTTTAAAATATTGTTTGTCCAGGTTTTTTCGCTACACCCTGTATTTAAAGCTTTAGTATCTTTGTATTTATATATATTAAATAACGATAATTCGAAATCAGAAAAACAAAAATACAAATACCAACCAGACAATACAGGTCACTAATAAGTTAGCCACTAGTACAATAGCAAACTCTTAGCCTTAGGAACTAAAGTTGCAGGCTTAAACATTGTTTTCAGGCCTGTCAACCTACTTTCACCTATAACTTGTCTATATTACTGGGTTGCGAGAGAAAGAGAGAGTGTATAAATTCATAAATAATATAATTTATATTATTCATTATCACCTCTGGAAACTTTTCTAAGAACAAATGAATTTGTTCTGAAAATTGTTTAGCATAAGACTTCACAAACTTTCTATATTTGCGACCCAGTTTTCAATCATAATTTTCCTCGCATCCTTCCCTTAGTAATTATTGAATTTTTTTTAAATTTGTTGTTGTTGTAACTTAAGTCCTCTGATCGACAGTAACATGAGTTCAAGGTCGGCGAAATTCCTCGGCATAGGGCTACATATACGCTTGTCGTTAGCTGCAGTTTTGGGCATCATACTAGTGACAGTGCGATCTCGCTCGATTCCAGCCCATTTTTCAGGGAGAACACCCTGGAGGAGGTCAATGGCCTAACACCTCTCTCCCCTTTCCACCAACCCCTTGAGAGGACTTGTAGCTTTACAGCTATTTAGAGTACCCTTATGCCCGAACGAAGGCAGGATAACATCACTAACAAGGTGATTAAAAACTCCCCCACTAAAAGCATTTTTATTTTAACCTATCTAATTAATAAAATTCTACTTCTAAGGTATTTCCCAAATAACTGAAAAACTGCAGTTGTTTTACCTATCAAAAAACCTAGTAAAAATTCCCATAGTCTCTATAGTTATCGTCCAATTTCGCTGTTAAGTATCATTGAAAAGTTTCTGAATATATTATTTTAAATCGACTCAAATCCTTCACTATAACGAAACTAATTTTATTAACCCGAATCAGTATGGCTTCACCAGGAATCTATCAACCTATCACCCACTGCTTAGATTAACTGAAAAAATCACTGCTGGATTCCAAAGGGGCAGATCCACTGGGGCTGTCTTTCTGGATATCCAAAAGGCTTTTGACGGGGTCTGGGTCATTGAACTTATTTTCAAACCCATCAAAAATAATTTTCCTCCGGCTCTCATTCATTTAATTAATTCTTACCTTGTAAATAGATCATATCAAGTTCGCGTTAAGGACTCTCTCTCTCTAACACCTTTAAAATTAATTTTGGAGTCCCACAAGGGTCCCTTTTGGGCCCCCTTCTATTTAGCATTTATATTAATGACATCCCTACTCACTTTCAAACCAGTACTAACATTTATGCAGACGATACTGCCATTCCAGCAACTTACAAAAATCACGATACTATTACACTGGCACTTAACAAACACCTATACCTACTTGAAAATTTCTTTGATACATGGAAAATAAAAATTAATATAGATAAAATAGTTGTGGTACTCTTCACTAGGAGAAGAACACCACCCACACACCCCCAACATTTTATTCCACACAACTACAATGGTCTCAGAGCTCTAAATATCTTGGACTCATTTTTGATAGTAAACTCACCTGGAAACAACATATTATACACACGCGTGATAAATTCCGGAACGCTCTTAGAGCACTTTACCCCTTAATTGGTTGGAATTCTGAAATGCAATTATATAATTAGATACTTCTCTACACAGCCGTTCTACGTCCCACCATGACCTATGCTTGTCCTGTGTGGGGATATGCAGTTAATGCTAATATTAAAATCTTAGAAAATTCGCAAAATGCCTTAATTAGAAATATAACAAAAGTAACTCGCTATACCAGATATAAAGATATTTATAAAGCCATCCAAATTTTACCTTTTAAAGACTATATTCAGAAATTAGCTAGAAATTTTTTTGATAACCTCCACAATATAAACAATAATAACGTTCAAAGATTAAATAACTACTACCCAGAGCCAAATATTAAACGACCCAGGAGAATTCACCAGGATTCTTATAATCCCCCTAGCAATCAGCCTAGTCATTCACCGGTGGTGAGTGACCCTTGCTAAATTTTTATTCTTTTTTAACTTTGTAATTTCAATATTTCAATTCTCTCTGCATTTCCCACACAGGCTAGCTTTTTCTAGACCCCATCCATTTCTCTAGTTCCAACGTATCAGGGCAGCCAATCGAGTGCCTACTCACAGAGACCTCTAAGCCAATGGCTGTAAAGCTACTCACTGCAACTCAAGGATATTTTCCCACCAACTCGGTTGTCTCCGAAGCAGATCGTCTAGCCACGCCTCCTTGCCACGTTCACCCCATCAATCAGGAACCACTCTCTCATCAAGGCCCTCCAACCTAAGGCCACAATCAATTTTTCCGATATGGGATGGAGGAACGCTCCGCGTTCCATTTCCCAGTGACGTTCAGCGTCGGTCGAACGAAGGCGCTATCCATTTACAAACACCCATGCCTCCTTCGGGATTCGAACCCAGGCCCAATGCCACAGCAGTCAGTGTCACTAACCGATATATCGGATGGGTGGCTTTTTTTAAATTTACTAACACTGGCGTAGCTAGTTCTGAGAGGGCGCTGTATCAAAATTCCTCTGAGGGCCCTTTTCAGATATGAGAATCCTGTTAGGTAGACTATAAATACACATGCTGGGACCCCTGTAGCTTGGGAGCCCCATATAATTGATACGGCTGTTGTTACGTGCCTGTTTAGTAATGATAAATTAATTATGAAATATATTATGCAGCACTGATACATGAAAAGTGTATTTTACTTCTTATTATGTCGGAATATAATTTAATATGCTTCCTTTCAGAGTAAATTAATAATTTTTTAAAAAATATTTTATTTTTGAACTTTTGATATGCTTGAGCCCCCCCCCCTCCTCCCCATGAAGGGTTATCACGCTCCCCTAGGGGGACATGCCCTTCAGTTTGAGAAACGCTGGCATAAGATATTTTTCTAACACGATTTAAATAATTTTCCATACAGAAACATTTATTCTGCAACACACGCAGAAGAACCCTTATCGTATAATTATGCATTACATGCTACTATTTTTTAAATATGATGCAAGCCCCAACCCATTAAACAAAAGATATTCATCCCTAAATTCCATACACTCGTTCTTAGTTAGTTTACTACACACCAATATCTTCAGGAACAAAAACAAACAAAATTCTAATAAAAAAAAAGAGTCCCTTGGCCCTTTATTTCGTTTCAAGATCAAGTTAAGATAAGCCACCATACATGGATGACACACAATCTCCCGAAGAAGTAATTACAAATCTGGCCATTACCTCAATATCCCATAGCATGCAACGCACATACCAACGTTAAAACTAAACTTCAGCCATGCAGATGAGATGTTCAAAGGCTACCTAAGAAAATAAATAAATAACATAAAATAAAGCACCACCGTAAAAGCACTCTTTCTTGGCTGAACCAGCCTTTCTTAGCTTGCAGTAAACAAAACTGCAACCAATTAGGAAACAGGCTATCGAAGTAGAAGCATGTACAGCTAATGATAATGAATAAAGTTTTTGAAAGAACAATAGAGGAAGGAAAGTGAAAAAAAAAGTTTACACTACGATTAAGCCATGCGTAAATTATTACCCCCAAGGCTTGATAGATTAAAGTAATTATAAACGTGTATTAAAAGTCCCTCCCTGGCTGTTTTATCGGGGTTATTTGAGTTATTAAGCGAACGTGGCGATGTGGGCCGTCATTTTTATTTCAGCCATTTTTTTCTGCTTCTTTATGCATCTCTTCAGTTTATATTGGTTTTAAAGAATTGATAAAGCACGGGGTAAAATGTGGTTTTCTAGTTTAGCGAGGCTTCGAGATTATAGGCAACGTGTTTTAAATATATATTTCTGCATTAGTATTTTTTCATTGTTATTTTTCTTTGCTGTTAAAAGCGATGTATGAATTTGTGGTGATCGCGAGTATGTATTTTATGGCATGTATTATCTGGAAATAAAAATATGATGGCTAGATAAATCTGTTTAGGAGTGAAAATTTTCGTTGTAAATATTCGTCTTCGTTACCACCGCGGCAAGATGAGAATTTTTCTTCGCTAAACAGTTTCTGGCAGGAGCTGTTTATATTATCTAGTTTTAAAAAATTCATTCTTGCGTAATTAAGTCGAAGATGTTAATTTTAATGTGTCAATCTAAGAGGTTTTATCGTTATTTATATATGTTGAAATGAGTATTTTCATCTATTCAGGATTTTAAACTAATAATGGCTTTTTTGTGTGTTATTTAGATTTATTTCAGTTATTTTGCAATTTAATAGGATTATAGCTAAATTTTAGAACGAAAGTAAATATTTAAAAGAATGTATATGATATCAAAATGTGCTTAAAACTTCTGTTTACCAGAAAGTTATTTTTCGCATTTTTGGAATTATGTTGTAAACGGCTCTAAATAAGAAAAAATAAATTTTACAACCATTTGGGAATATCTTAAAGTGTGTATGTGTTGTATTAATTTTTATTTTACTGAAACAGTTTAACTTTGTTAATTATGTGTGTGTTCAAATTATTATTATAAAAATTAGATGATGGAACATAATTTTAAATTGTTATACTTATTTTAAACCTCAATAAAAATTTATTTTTCATCACATTCTGAATTTATACTGATCATGTTGTTTAAAACAAAGAAATCGCTCCCTTCATTTTCTTTAAATTATATTTGTTTTTGCATTTAAGCTACAAAACAATGCTTCTACTAAAGAATAAATCAGGTAACTATAAAAATGTATTTACTAATAGATTAAATAATAAATATTTAAGTAATTACGGTAATTCAAGCAGAAATTGATTGTTTTAATGACTTAAAATTTTTTATTTTTAATGTTTTTTTTATCTAACGGTGATAAACTTTCGTATTTTATGTTTCAATAAATAAAAGGATAAATGTAAGCTTTTATATTTCTTTCGCATAAAACTAAAAAAAAATAGTTTAAATAAAAAGATATAAGAACTATTTAAAGATAAGAATACGAATTATAAAAAAGTAGATTAATGGTACAATTAATAGTTGAAAAAAATATAACTTCCTATTCATTGCATCATGCAGAAATTTTGTTTGTTTGTTCATCTACTTAAAATTTTCTCGTTTTCTTTATTCTTATAATATATTATCTCTCTTTCTACAATTGTTTCTATGTGTTCTTTATTATTTTCAATAAGGGTACGTTATTACAAGAATCTCAATGCGTTTTATAAGCAAAGTATTCTAATTTATTTTGATTCTTGCTTAGAGTTGTGTTGTATTTCCTTCAGCAGCTTAATCAAGTACTATTTGTTCTTTTAAAAGACCACATATTTTTAAATCAAAATATGTGGTATATTTTCTTTAAGAAGTTGAATAGCTTGAATAATCAACTTAATTATGTAGAAATACATTGAAATGTTTCATTTAGTTTAAATATTTACTTTTGAATTTCAAGAAAGATTAATTAAAATAATTGATTGATTATTCCAGTTGATTTTTTCTAAATTTGAAACCTTCAATTTTTAAAACTAGTTCGAATGTGTACCAAGGAAGAAAAATATAAGTAGGTGAATTCGAATTTTCAATGTCATTTAAATTCCTTATGAATGTAGAATCCTGTTTTGAAAAAGATCAAGTTGTTTTTAATTAAATTATTCATTCATTAATTCATGAAAATTAGATCATATACATTATTTAAAAAAGAGAATTACAAACAAATTATAAGGAAAAGTTGACTTTATTAAGAACGTCACATGAAAGATAAGAGATAAAGTTATACAAGATTCTTTTTTTGCAACTATATATATAGTTACAACTAATAATTTATCACAGTAGAGTTTCTCATTCAAAATTTCATAGGTTGACATTTATAGGAAAAGGACTGATATGATTTTTACATAAAAACACAGCCAGAGAATATTTCAAAACATTGATATGAATTAAAAATATGTGAAACTTAATCCTTTTTGGCACAGTACACTCATTGAAATAAACGATTGTAATTTTGAAATTCGTATTTAAAGAATTAAGACTAGATTTTTTAGATTATATTAAAATAAATTATATTACATAAAAATGCATAATTAATTAACTTAATGAAAAAGTGGTAACAGAATTTTAATTAAAATAATTCGGAGAAGTAGAAATGCGCATATATATAAGTTTGATATTTTTATAATTAAGGTCTAAAAATCAATAATGTCTACTGGAAGTAGGAGAAAAAGTCTTTGTAAAAGGTTCTTAAGTTGCGATGATAGCCTCGTTGCTTTTGCTGCTTCTTTTTGCCAGGTAGTTTTTTTTTAAAAAAGTTTCCATCACATAGGAAGCATTTGGCGTATCAAAAACAGCTTTTAAATAAATTATGCATTTCTCTCTGCTCATACGAGCTCTGATAAGCACAGGTACGATTTTTCTAGAAAACACTAAAGGATATTTTAATATTATGGATAGTGTACAATTTTTGGCGGGAAGTTTTTGTTTTTCTTAGTATATTTTCACAATTAAGAATACTTTTCTTTTATATAGATTGTAATGTTTCATTGTCTGGTAAATATACGATATTCACTAACTATTTAGAGAGATATATTGAATAAATAATTTAAAAAAGGAATTTCTCATCGTACATCAGTGCCTTTCAAAACTCGTTAAGGTAATTGGATCTTAGAATATTGAATGTCTAAATCAGTGGTAACCTCCAGCAGGTCCGTAGTTCTGGTTACCATTGTAAGCATTATAGCCTTGAGCTGGGGCAGCTTGAGCAGGAGCTGCAGCTGGTGCAGGGGCAGCTGGGGCCTTAGGAATACCATCTCCTTCAACTTGATATCCGTTCTTTCCAGCAGTGTACTTGATCACTCTTTGTTTACCGGTCTCATCCACGTATCCGTAAGCTCCCTGGACGGTTCCGTCGGGCAATCTGGTTTCTTCTCTGAAGCTTTGTCCGTCACCCTTACCGGTGTCATAACCGAACTTGTAGTCTCCAGCAAGCTGGGTTCCAATGTTGACGTAATGGACAGCAGCTGGGCTGTAGGTTCGTTGAGGTTGAGACTGGGGAGCTTGGTAAGATTGAGGGGGTGCTTGGTAGGCTTGTGGTTGAGGCTGGGGTTGGTATTGGGGTTGAGGCTGGTAGGACTGTTGAGGAGCTTGGTATGACTGGGGTTGGGGTTGATATCCTTGATATGCGCCTTGTTGTTGGTAGGATTGTTGATGACCTTGTGGTGGGTACTGGGCACTGGCAACAGTCAGCAGAGCAGTAAAAGCAATCTAAAAGAATATACAAACGTTAGTTAGATATAACAGCACAGTTCGGTAATTCTGTTTGATTGTGAATTCGATTTCAAGTCAATATCAAAAAGTATTCGTAGGTAAATGCAAACTATTAATTAATAAAAACCACAGAAAAAAATCAGTCCTTTTATAAAGTTTCCCAGCGCAATCAAAACTTTGTAAGCAATTTTTGCCAGATTTTTTTTTATTATTTAATAGGAGAAAGTAGTAGAGAAATAAGCGAACAATCGAATATGAATAGGATATTCGAATAATGGACCTTGGAAGGGCGTGATGATCTTGAATTGTAGGACATCTTAATGCATTTCGTTTCAACTTTTCATCTCTTAATTACAAAATGATCCTTTTGACAATAGTATTAAGTTGAATGCATTGGTTTTTTTTAAAATTTTATTGAAGATGTTCACAACATATTTGCATTTTTATGTTCTTCCAAGTAAAATAAAATCATAACATTGAAAATATTTTATTTATGTTATGAATTTTTGAAAATGATAAGTATTTAAGTCATCCTTTACAAATATTTCCTATTATTAACTAACAAGCAGCTTATTAAACGCTCTTGTATCCATTGTTGGCAGCTACGAAAATTTGAGCATCCTTTTGGTATTTTAATAAGGGAAATTAAAAAATAACTGTAATAGTTTCCAGCTAAATAAATTTCAAGTTTTTTTTTCTTAGAGTGTAAGATCATTACTCTTATATATATATATAAATTCTGAAATATTCTTTTAAGTATGTTAAAATATTTAATAATTATTCGCAACTAAAAAAATAGCACAGTGTGAACTGTCATAGTTAAAATTATTAAATATTAAACGTTGGCGAAATAAATATAGTAAAACAAAATTTAATAATAAAAATAAAATAATATTTTAAAGTTTCTAACACAAAACAATGCATATAAATTTAGAAATTAAATCCTATGAATAGCCACTTCATTGGAGTGAAAGTTCTGAAATTATTATTCAAATACTAAAAGAAGCGAAAATCTGATAATTCAAACTCAACCACATTTTATGTTTACTTTTTACCTTATCAGTGTCAAACACTGCCTAATTACACTATTTAGTTTTCTACAACGTTGCCTGAGTTTGAAATTACTTACTTTGAAGTACTTACAAAAGAATTCAATTAATTTTTAATCAAGATAAGTCAATCATTTTTAGCATCAAACGAATATAATTTCATCCAAAAACAAAACGAATTTTAATTTCTTATCATTTTTTAAAATAAATGGGGATTGTGCATTTTTTTCTTAGTGACTATAGCACTCAAGTCTATTAAAAGTTATTAAAATTTTTCCTTTCATATAAAAATGTAGTATGGGCATTGAAGTAATAGAATTGCCATGTAAGGTATCTATGAACTTAAATAGAAAACTAAAAATAGAATATTCTATATTTAAAATTGTGTTCTGCTTTTTTAATACTATAACGAATATTATATTTTTTAATGTATAGCTCTCAAATATAACTTGACAAGATACGAAATATCCTTTTAAATTAGATGTTGCTATTCTCGAAATTTGAAACTTTGTTCAAATAAAAAAAATCCATAGAATTCTTAAGCACACAATTAAATCCTTTCACAATGAGAAATTCGAAATACTTACAAAGGCTATCATTTTGGTAGTGGTGTGGGAGAGAAGCGAACCCGAGTATACCGAAAAGGATAGTGAGGACTAGTTCTCTGGAACTGCTCTATATATACCACGAACAACAAACACCAAAAAGAATGCTTTGTATGCTGCAACAAAAAAAAAACTATTTCCTCTGTTTCGAATGTTTTGAATTACTTGTAGTCCGTGGAGCGCAGGAAGTAAAGCGTACCTGGATTACGAGTATTGAGAAATAGAAGGTCAAGAAGAGAAAAGTGGTCTAAGTCAGCTGTCGACCTTAAGCTATTAAAGACGATGTCCTTTATCCTTGATTGACATTCGAATATGACGTCATGAGGTTATTTTAGGCAAAATGGGTATCTGAGGATCAATGGATGATTAATCTGAGAAGAATACGTTTTGTGTGACGTCACATGGTAAGCATTGGGATGTAATGTTATACGGTAATTTTAATATCTAAATATGTATTTGGAATTAATCAGTGGAAATCAGTCTATGCGCTACTATTTAAGCATGAAGTCATGAAAATGGTGTTTGAATATGTATTGAAGTAAATTATGATAAAGATGAATTCGTTGGACATATTTCTCGTTTGACATTTGATAATATTAAATGTATAAATGTTTCGATGTTAATTTGTATGTTCGGCGTAAATGGTACAATTATATTGTCAACAATAAAATATTAATAACATTTTTATACACTGCCCTTTATTAATTAACATTTGAATACAGTAATACCCCGAACTTTTTTACTCAATAGGCGGGACTGAGTGATAACCGCGTAAATCGAATTCGCGAAAGTCGGGGTATAATTTGGAAGAATTACACATATAAATTATTTTTAGTTGGGACTGGAGACGAAGGAAAATAATTTACAAAAAATAAATGTTTAATAAAAACTTAAATAACACAAATACAAAATCGCAAACCAAAGTTTTGTTTATGTAGAAGGTTTCATTAAATCTAACAAAGTAGTAGTTCCTGGTAATATGCAAATAATTTTTTTCTTCCTTGTTTTGTTGAAAAAATACGCTCTTCGTTGTAGGCTATATTTTACAAAATTTCTAACCCTTTTTCAATTAAATTGAGGTCTTCTCTCAAATTCTCAACCGTCATTCAATCTTCTGAATAAAATGATTCTAAAGATTCAGGTTCTTCAATGTCTTGCTCTTGCATTTTTATGAGCTCATCAATTGTCAGCTCTTGATTGAGGGAATCCAGCAGTTCTTGAATGTCATCACTATCCACTTCCAAATTTATTTGGCGGGCAATACTGATATCTTCTTCAATAACATTACCAATTTCATGAGTGAGTAATCGAGTTGAGTAGCTCTCAAACAAAAGACGAATCGACGAGATTTGATATCGCGTAAGTCGGGGTAGCGTAAGTCGAGGTGTTAATGAAAAACTAATCAAGATAATTTAAAACTTTTAGACATAGTTATTTTGGGATGGTCATAAAACTAGTAGATATATAATTGCTTCGTAATTATGCTAAGGCTATCAGATGTGGAACGTTAAGGTATCTGACTACGTTCTAAACCTTAATTTTGAAAAAGGGCATACAGGAATTATTTTTCAAAAATATTTAGTGTCCTCTGAATTAGAATATACATATAAAGTTGTCTTGTTAGGATGTGTCACCTACCGAAGACAGAATTTGTTGCTCAGAAAGCTAATTTATATTAGTCGTAATAATAATGAAAAATTTAATTTTTTAAAAATTTTCCTTTTTTTTAAAAATAAAATTAAATGAAAATATTTTCAGAGTTCCAATCTTTAATTAAGATGACTGACTACGTTTGGAACTGTGATTTTGAAAAAGCGTATAAATGAATAATTTGATATTTAGTGCCAATTGAATTAAATATACGTAAATAAATTGTTTTAAGATAAGTTGTTTTGTTTGTGTGTATTACACACACACAATAAAAGAAAATTTTAAATCCAAATTGGGCAAAAAATGACGTATTGTCAAAATATTGTCCTTTTAGGAAAATACTTTCCTACTTTAAATATTTTGCCTAAATATATCTAAGACTTCTTTTCAGATGACATAGAATTTTTGAAATATATATTTTAAAAGTGGATTTATTCATATTTTAAAATTTTCGATTTATTCGATTAACTCAGAAAATAATGAAAATTCTTCAAAAGGATCACAGCTAAGACCTTGTATAGAAGTGTTAGATATACACAGGCAAAATATTTTTATAATAGAAGTATTTTTCATAAAAGGAGAATACTTTGAAAATGTCATATTCCCCCCACATTTTTTGCCAAAATAATTGTATTTAAAAAAAAATTTTATTGTAATAATATTTTTAAAATTTTTTTTAAATGACCGTTCAAATTCACAGGTGATACTAAATATCAAAAAAAAATATTCATTCATACATTTTTGCAAAATCGTGGTTTCGAACACAATATATCGTTCTATATACGCTCAAAAATTAAAAATGTCCAATACAAATAATATGCCCAATATAATTCTTTAAATTGACATTTTATTTGATTTGCATTCCAGACAATGCAACCATGTTCTAATTTTATATTCCAAATATGTAATTGAAGTAAAAGAGGGTAAATGGAAATTTTGTCTCTAGAGTTTGTGCATTTTTATACACATTTCGACTTTATAATCATATATTTTCATACGACATCACAGGCTTAGTTTTAGTTTATGAAATTTTATGTTTGTTTTGAGTGTAAATGTGTATCTGCGGTGCACACATGGTGGAGGGACACGGTTCAAGCCCCTCCATCACCCTTGATTTTTTGCCCGATTGATTATAATCCTATCAATGTAGTGTGTAAAATTTAATTTATTTGTTATTAATAATTTATTTTATTAACTAATGTTAATTATTTATTCAGTGATTTATTTTTTACTGTGTTTCGCTTCCGACAATCGACAAAATCAAATAAGTTTTGTGTCCTATTGGGATATGAACTCAGGGGCGTAACTACCTCCGTACCAGCCATATCAATGATATGGGACCCCCGAGTTACAGGGACCAGAGGCGTAACGGAGAACATTTGCCTCCCCCCTAATTGGATTTTACAAAGAGTAGGCACATGGTGGCAGTCGGGGCTTGGGCCCCCTAGAACCCTGGACCCTCCGCAATGCGGGGGTGTACGTTATGCCACTGCAGCACAGAGCTCTCATTTCCAAAGAAAGGTCCCCCAAAGAATTTTGATACGTAGCCCATTTAGAATTAGCTACGCCAGAGGGTAGACTATCAATCCTTCCCCTTCCCTTCCCCCTTGAAACGTTTATGTATATTCCACTGAGTATGACAGTAATTTCAAATCTCTTCTTAATTTAAAATTTTCATAAGCACCTTATTTTTCATTTGTTTTCTATCTGCGTTCTCCAAGATGGGAGTATACATTAAATTCTATTTTTATAATTATAGAGAGAGAAGTATTTATATTATTCAAGACCATTTATATATATATATATATTATGATAACCGTTCTGATGACCGTGAAATCTATCGTGGCTCAAAATCCACCTGTTTGCATAATCCAATGGTTTGGAGAGGGGGGTGTCAGCTCAGGTGTTCTCGTCATTTGACCATGGATCAGAATTACGGGGTGCGTCTCCAATAGCCCTAGTGTTGATTTAAAGGGTAAAGTTAATAAGCACTCACTGTCATTGGGAAACCCCTGGTTACTTCAATTTTTAAAATGATGTCAATGAGTGAATAATCTGAAATGTCTCGCCTTTCATAAATGTATGTTTGTATATTCATGTTAATTAATGAGTATTCGTTCGAGTATCTTGCAATATATATAATTAATGGTATGAGCTTCTATATGCATATCTTAAAATTTATTTGAAGCTTCGTGTTATCCTTTGTTTTATTTTGAAGACTTCTTAAATTTGCTTATTTTGAAGGTTTCTGGTTTTTGCAATTGATGCACGTTAAATCTATATATATGTCTGTCCCGTTTACGTGGTACAAAAACTAAAAGTTTAGAGAGTAAGGTACCAGATCAAGAGTCGTCCTCATCACTTAGTCGGATTCTGAATTATGAGGTCCGCCACACCAATAAACTTCGTGTCGCTTCAAATTTCAATGTTTTTGAAAATTCAATTACTCTGATATTTACAACAGCTGTAAGGCTTCCCATGATTCATTCGCGATGAGTGATGGCAACAAATCGATACTTATATCAATTTTCAGCTAATATTCTATGTTTAAATTTTGAAATATCATTGTAATAAAACATATATTGAAATAAAATTAATTCAAAATTATAAATAAAAACTCTGCTTCTATACTTCCAGACCTTCATATTTGACCTCACACAACATGTATCTATTTCCAAGCAAAATGCAATCCTTATAGTATATATATATTCATATTACAAAAACCGATCGTTCCGTACTGAACCACTTTCGCTCGAAAGCGATTCCGAATCAAGCAAGGCGGGTCGTTCCGAATCCGAAGGGCAAGAGAGAACATACCGTACACGTCACAGGCGGACAGATTTCTTTTCAACTTCTCCCGGAACATAATGCAAAACTTTTCGGGCCGGTCTCTTTCGAATGACCTTTCCATTCCCAAACCATTATCCAAGAAGACACGCAAACTGCAACAGAGGTCTCTCTCTCTCTCTCTCTTTGTAATTTGTATATTCCGCTGGTAATGAGTTTCGGGCAATGTTGATTCTCTCACCTTTGAAAATTCGTTACTACGCGTTTAATTTATTCATGGGAATCCAGAATAAAGGAGGAAAACGTCGTTGGTATTTTTGTGTGTGTCTGTGTGTGTTTCCTGCTTTCTTTAATTAATGGATATAGTTCTTTGTTTGAATATCGTGCCCAGGCGAGAATTGCCAGTTCGCTTGATTGCGTTTTCAATTGAGGGCTTCTTTTATTGTGGAAATGGAGGAGAAGATTATTGATTACGTCATGACGGGTTCTGGGGGTGGCTCCAAATGTTGGGGGGTTTGGAATGATTAGGGTTTTATTGTTGAGTTTTGGAAAGAGGGGAAATTGTTTTGGTGGAACTAGTGCCAATTTTTCCTTTAAAGAAACACATTAAGACAGCGGTTCTCAAACTGTGGGGCGCACCACCCTAGAGGGGCGTGATAATGAAACTTGGAGGGTGAGAGCATATATCGAAAAGCCTTAAATAGAAGATTATTTTAAAAATTATTAATTTACTGTAAAGGAAACAAAACAAAATACATTTTGACGTAATAAAAATAAATAAAATACACATTTACACTGATACGATTTTCTTATAAATGTATCAGAACTGCACAATATATTTGATAATTTATCAATACTAAATTATAAAAAGGTTTAATTAGTGTACTAGAGTTGGAAGTGGTAATGGTATATGAAATAATTTTGTTTTCAATGCAGACAATTCCTATTCCACCCCTTCCCAAAATTCAAAGAGTAATTTTTGACTAAATTGCCTTTTGATTTCAACGCTTGACGCAGAATCTATGAATCAGAATCTTCTTCGGAAGTTGATGGCTTGGTACTTTGTAAACTTGGTATACTCATTTATTGGAAATTATTTTGCAGTCTGTTTCAATTTAAAAATTGGAAAGGGAATGTATTATGATATTTTTAACCTGTTAAAGTAACATATACAAAATTTAATATTTATTGATAATTTATACAATTTATAATTAAAGTCGTTTTGTATATTTTGCTTCAAAGTACATTGCATGCATTGCATTGTTATTGTATAAGAGGGGGCGATGTGAAAGTTATGATTGAAAATTGGGTTGCACATATTGAAAGCTCGAGAAGACCACTGCTTTAAGTATAGTTGGATACTATTTTCAATCGATATTCTAACGTATTACACAAATATGAATTTTATCTTTCTAAAACTATTTGCTTCGTGCAATGGAACTGCAAATGAAATTAAATATAATGTATTTTGATTATTTATCATGGAAATAGAAGAGGTATCGATTACGCTAAGAGTAGGAACTTTTCAGCTCTTACAGGTCATGCGCAATTTTTCATTCCATCAAATGGAACGATTTGAATGCATTCAAAGGTGAACTTTTCAAGTCTGACCTAAACTTTGTAGAACAATTGCATTGGTTTCATCGCTGTATCGTGTTTTACTTTTGATGCATTAGTAAAATAACACAGACATGTTTGTTATATTTCAAGAACAGTTAAATTTTTTTATAAATTTATTAACCTGTTGTTGTTTTTTTACGTTATATTGATCTTTTTCCATTTTTTTTTATTTCTTGCCATTTTTTTCCGGCCAGATAAAGATACCCATTAAATTTTGTCGAAATTTTTGCTACCTAAAGTTGTAGACAGTAATAAACACATTCATAAGAAGAGATGAACGCACTTTAGTGTATGCTAATTTTTAATTAGGACTTATTAAACTTTAAATAATCTAATTGAGTTTCAACCCGGAAAACAATGTAATCATGACTTGGTGAAAAATTGGTTTTACGAAAAATGTTAGTTATAATAATATATTTGTGAGCTTTAAATTAGAGAATTAGCTAGATCAGCGGTTCTCAAACTGTGTGGCGGGCTACCTTAGGAGGGCGTGATACACTTAGGCACGAGCATATCAAAATGTCTAAAATAAAAAAAAAACATTTAAAAATTATTAGTTTACTGAAAGGAAGCAAAACAAAATACATGCCAACGTAATAAAAAAATAAAATACACATTTGCATCGATATATAATATACTTATAAATGTATAAAAAATGCCCAATGTATGTATTTGAAAATTAATTTATCAATACTAAATTAAGAACAAGTTTAATAAGTACTAGAGTTGGAAATGGTAATAGTTTGCTAAATATATTTGTTTTCAATGCAGAAAATTCCTCAAATTCCCCCCTGCCCCAAATTCAAAGAGTGATTTATTATTAAACTGTCTTTTGATTTCGTCACTTAGCGTGAAATCTTTAAAGATTTCTTTTTCTACCTGTGTGCTTGGTATGTTCTTTAATGAAAAATTATTTTGCCATCTGTTCCATTTTGAAAATTAGAAAAGGAAAGTAACATGGTTTATTCTCTCTGTTTCTTACTCTGTTACTTAAAAATAAAATATATATTACTCAAAAGTAACATATAAAAAATTTTATTTTTATCTTGAAAATTTATACGATTTATAATTAAGGTCGTTTTGTAGATTTAGCGCTAAAGTACATTATTATTGTATGCAATACATTGATTTTGTATAAGGAGAGGGGCACGATGAAAATTGTGATTAAAAATTGGGTCGCACATATTGAAAGTTTGAGAAGATTTGAGCTAGTTGAATTTAGGGAACATTAACTTTAATGGAATAGATACGAGTCATACATTGAGAGGCTACTTACCTTTCGAGTCATATACAAACATAGTCAAGTTCCGTAAAATATTATATTCTAAGCAATATAAATTAATAAATCTCTTGTTATTTCCAGATGTTCATTTTTTTTTTTATTATTAACGTCGCATTTTAAAGCAGCACGAGGCTATTAGGGATGGACCTCGTAATTTTGAGCCTCGTTTAAGTTGATCACTTTACAGATCATTATGAGAAATGACACCATACTTTATGTGAGGACTCAGTTGACGATACAAGTTGGAGTTAGCATTGAAAGTATAAATTGAGGAGCTAAGTGCCAGAGGGGACCAGCCAACAAAAAATGACTAAACGATTTCTTTTTATTTTTCAGTAGACATCTATCGGCTTAAGATAGAAAACAATACATTTTTAGAACACATGTAGATCAAGAAAAATATTAAATACTAATCTCCAAAAAAAGAAAAAGTTTAGATATTACTACAATTTTGTAAAGCGTTTTTCTCAAAATAACTGCCGGTGAGGTTGGTCCACTCTGGCTGTCTGCTCCTCAATTGTGTGTGAATTATGTTATTTTTTTTTACAAAAAGTCTCGTATCTATTACGTATATTTGCCTAAGTAGACGCGCTATATTTAAATTTTTGCAACTTTTAATTGCACAATTATGTTTATGCTGCCTAAATTAAATGTTTAAGCTTTGATCACGTTCAAATATAAAAGACAAGAACCAATGGTTTTCATTATAAATAAAACCTTTGGAGTTTATTTAAAAAAGTATTATTATTGGATTCACATTGTTTCATAGAGTCAATGTACATGGTATTCTGTGAATATAATTAAAAATCAACCTTAGGGAAATAAACCCAAAACAATGAACAATATATATTAATTGACGCAAGATTCAATTAATAATAAAATACTTTTGTTTCATGTTTCCAATATCGGAATATATTGTTAAATGCATTGACCTTCCTCTTAGTTAAGCATGCAAATAATCTAATTTACATTTATTATTTTGATTGAGATGGAAAGTGTTATTTATATTTCAAAATATAAAAATAAAAAAAATTACCTTCACAAGTCGAAATTTTTTCTATTGGCCACGCCTTTAAATTCTTCAGTTATTCTGTGCAATATTAAACTAGTTGCTTACTAGCTTTTCCAGTTTAATGATTACTACTGCAAATGTTATTTTTCATTTGAAATATTCGATAAATTTTTGAAGTTTTAAAAAAATTTAGGGTACCACCCAAATTCTTTAGAAAGTTGAAATAATGCAAATGAAAAACATATAAGTTAAACGGAAATTACTGTGTTTTGTATGAATGTGCAATAAAAGTCTTTTTAGTGAGTTAGAGTGCAGATTATCAACTCCATTTGGGGAAATAGCACTGAACCTTTTTAATGTGCTTCTGAACGACACATTTTTATTTTAGAAGTACATAATTATTGATTTAAATATCATAAGATTATTTTTAGAAGAAATTCAAAGATCGAAATTGAATCACATTTGGGAGATTGAAAGTTAGGAGATTCTCAGGTGTTGTCCTCATCACTTGACCATAGTCCGTCGCCAATAGTGCTTGTGTACCTTGGTAGTGCTAAGTTAAACGTAGCAATCAGTATACAAGATTGCTAACTACTCTATTAAAAAAATTAAATATATCAAATTATAGCTTAAACAAGATACAATTAATGATATATTTTAGGCAAATAAATTTAATCCATTTGTTTTAGTCAAAATTATTTTCATATTTCATTTTTTTTTCGTTACAGCAATAACATCCTATTTCTTCAATAGCAAACTGTTAAATAATTAATAATTTCATTGTAATTTTAACAGAAAAGTCTATGGATGATTTAAATCTATTTAAAAACAAAACAAAATTATCTTGTAACGAAATATTGAGAGAATTGAATGAAATAATATTGTAAGAATTATAAAACTGTTGAAGAAGAATTTCCTCAAGCAAATAATGATATTAAATATCAAGTTTTTGTAACAATAGCATTCAAATAATGTTCAAACTTAAAATTTACATCAACTAATTTTTATTTTATTGAAAATTACTGCTTATTTTAGAAAAAAATCCTTTTTGGTGAAAAAAATTTGTTGCAAATTAAATTTTTCAGCCCTTAATGCTATTAGAAGGGGGGGGGATTATTTTACGTTTAATCATCAAGATAAATATTTTTTTTCTTGTTTAATTTACCCTTTCTTGACCTATGGATAAAAAACGGTTTCGTGCATTTCTTTTATAATGACATTCCTTTAAAAAAACATTCTACGTAAATAACTGCAACTGCTCTTAAAATTATGACTGTATGCCACCTATCCATAAACAGTCATTCTAAAACGACTCTTCTGTGTCGAAACTCATGACATTTATCCACAGAGATTAAAGATCAAAAATGTGATTTCACAATTAATTCCTTAACTCTTCTTATCGACATTCTTACACACGCCCTGGCGCCAAAGTTCTTCCTCTTAAAAATAGGCCAAATGGTGATACCGACCATAAAAAGGTTAACCATTTTTTTTTATCTTTGTCACCCATTCCTTATCGCCTCCACCTGTGACGAAATATCGAACGATATTACAACATTCAAAGACATTCCTAACTACTTTCACAGATATCCACCAAAACACATCAAAAAAGAATCTTATTACGCACTAACGAGGTGGCCGAAGCATCCATCTTTGAAGAAGACCCCATTGATATTCCGGGCACAACTTCACCCACTGATACTGGGTGCCAAAAACCATTAGCAGAATCAGATCTATTAACCCTTTAATTGCAAAGCACCTCGGTGCAATTTTTTAAGGCACTTCATTGGGGGTATCTTGGTGGTGGAAATCGTTTCTACAGCTGTCTCTCATCATTGTTATTTTATGTATAGGCGGTTGCACCGATAATCAGTCTACCTATCCTCACTTTCGCATCATGGTGTGATTCATTTGATTCGTACTTTCAAAGTGTAATGGAAGCGGTACAGTTTTTGATTACCTTTTTTCTTTCTTTTTTTTTTATTACTCCATTCCGATTCATTACAGACTCAGTTTTTATGGGTGACATTAATGGATTGGTCTCCGTTTTACTAGATTGATTAATGTGATAGATCCAAGACACGTTTGAGTTTTACTTTTTTTCCCTCTGATTCTCTGTAAATTAGTGATAATTCGATTGGAATCAGAGCAGGTCTGGAATTTAAAGACATGATCCCTAATCCTATTAGTAGAATTAAAGAAAATTGTAAGAGGTAGCATGAATTTTTTTTCCACACGATTGCTAAAAATAAAATTAAAATAGCGCTAATCGTAAATGCAGAAGTTTATTATTAGTATTTTACAATTTTATAAAGTTATACTGAATGAATCTTTGAAGTATATTAACTTAGACTTGAAAAGTTTTTCTTTGTTCAGGTAACTCCAAAAATTCCTTACTATTATTATATATTCATGAATTAATTCAACTGTTTAAATCGTTTTCTTTGTTTTAATATATAAATTTTAGACTGCATTAGTTTGTTGAATGTCAATATAAAAATATAGCTTGTATATCTAGGATTTGACCGATAATAAATTCCTCACCAACTCTTAGAATCAGAATTTTTAGAGAAAAATCAAAATATTGCTTTGAATATTATTTACTATCATTATTATTAATCTTTCCTCTATTTTTTAAAGGAATTTTTTTTAATACAATAAAATGTAAAATATATCACATTTATTAAGATCTGACTTCTGAAGTGTAAAAAAAAATTGATGAAATAATAAGCTTGTTTAAAATACCTTAAACTCAAAAAATAGAAAAATGATGTGCATATTTATAGAAATTAATGTCTGTAATTTGATCGATAATAAAGTTTAATTAATGTCTTATCAGTTTCTTTCTTGAAGCACAAATACTACATCGTTTTATCACTAGATTTATCTAACTGATAACAATTTTACACACACACACATTTATACATAATTTATAAATTAATGTGACTCGCAAGATGAGGTAAATACTATATGATCCTAATGCAGTGTTTCTCGAAGTTTCAATATTCGCGACCCAATATTCAATCATAATTTTCACCGCGCCCCCCTCATACAATAACAATATTTTGGAATTCAATAATATTGTACCTTGATCTAAAACTACGATACTACCTTAATCTCTTAAGGGCCACCGGCGTATATAAACGTCTCGCTCAGTCAAAGCGTTAATTTTCCCGGGCGTATATATACGTCTTTCCGAAGTATGGTCTTTTCTCTGCACTGCTATCCATAAAATTATTTCGAAAGCTTTGGAATGCAATAAAAGGACCTTAGCAATATGTTTGCGAAGGATTTACTTCTTCCCCCCAAATACATCGCATACGCTCTCCAATGCCATTCGTAGAAAACGGTTGGCATTGGGTTGCGAATCGTGTAACTATTAATTGGCAGAGGGATTATAATTATAAACCGTACAAATTATAAAGATTTGTGATAATTTTTGTATATAATTTTTTACATGACAAGCCCATGGGGTCACTGGTAATTATTGAATTTGTTCGTAGGATTGTTAAACTAATCATAAAATACATTGTGCAGCACTGATACGTTTATAAGTGAAATATATGATTCTAAATGTGTATTTTATTTTTTATTATGTCAGAATGTATTTTATTTCTTTACTTTCATTAAATTAATAATCTTTTTTAGTATTTTTTTGTTTTTGACTTGTCAATATGCTCGCACCCCCCCCCCTCGAAGAGTTATCCCACCCCTCAAGGGGGGCGCGCCCCACAGTTTGAGAGACGCTGTCCTAATGTATTACAAAAAATCCCAAAAATCAATGTTTTTACAAATCAGTTAAGATAAAGCAATAAAACATTGTACAACAAAATATTCGTGACTAAATTGATTGAAAGGTTTAAAATATTTTTAGTCGCTATTAAAGTGTCAAATGTTTATTATTAAATGATTATCATTGTGTTTTTATCCGCAAAAGTTAATAGTTTTCTAAATAAATTTTTAAAAAAAAAGAATTGGCAAAATTACATGGATTAAGTTGAATAAAAAAAATTAACTTCCATTTTGGAAAAAATACAACAAATGAATAATAACCATTTCAATCAACAAATCATGAATTTGTTTTCTGATTTCCATATATTTAATTCTATAGAGATTAGTTGATAAAAATCGCGGTAATGTCTCGTTCTGCAATGAGACTTTTGACACAGTGCCAACCATGATGAGAGGACACAGCTACAACATCCACCAGCAACTAATGTTTCAATTTGGGATTCCATCTCCTTCCTCCCCCTCCCCCAAAATAGTTCCCTGTTCCCATTTCGGAATCAAACAGTCACCACGAACCACACCTTTCCAATGGTTTCCGGCCTTATCCATCAAAAAGCACTCATCTAAGAGTTGTTGTCAGTCGCTCAATTTCTGCTAGCCAAGATGGATCAGTCAGCAAGAGTACCAAGGGGGTGGAAATGTAATTGGACAAGCTTGATACATCTAACTGGAACTCTATCTGTCTCATCTGGCAATATAAACAGTCATTTATCTTTTCTGATTGGAGGATGAATATTTATAGCCTCTACTGGAAATGGGCAATGAATGTAAGAGGGGAGGGGACTATTGAATTGCGTTGTAGAAAAGATAGCTTTCGACCAATGAGGCACAAATGATGTATCGTGCTTTTACGATACATTTTGCTCTTGGATATGATATAAAACAAATGTTGATTTCGTCGAATTAAAGATATATGAGGAAGTTATCTATAAAATTGTTTTTGGATGTGGTAGATGATAAGCTTGCTTGTACAACTGATGAGATAAAGCAAATTTATGCTGCATTAGATTTCCTTTTACCTATACAAAATGAAGGAAATACCCATGAAAGAATTGGTTTTTATAAACAGTAATAGTATGAAGTTTCCTTGTTCATAATATTAGAAGTTCGAGTTGGTAAAAAAAATATATTACCTTAAAATCTGGCGTATAATGCGCGCCTATACTTTCGTGCTGCATTTTTCAATTCTGATGTTTATTTGTCGTAGAACGCGCACCCTCCCCCCCCCCCTGAATGCACATATGTAGTGCTCTTTTGTTTTTAAGTCATTTATTCTAAGTTTTTTCCTACGCTTTTGAAAAAATAGTATAGTTCCAGAATTATACAACTGTTTAAGTTCATAAAGTAAGTCATGCCTTGAGAATAAACAGTATTCTATATTGTTTGTAGAAGTCTAATTTTCTTTATGCTCATCCTTTTTTCAATTCCTTCTATTAGCCCACTCTCTCTCAAGATATATTTATTTATTTACATATATATTTATCTTGTTCAAATTTTCAATCGTTAATAAAATACTTTCTATTCATCCAATCAAGTTCAAATAATTTTTTTTAAACTTGAAGTGGATGACACTTGAAATTAATACAGTTTTTTCAAATATTAATTCATTAATGACGCCACCTTAGATTCGTCTCCATTGTTGCAACAATGTAATTGTTAAAACAATGACAAAGTGGGCTTAGAAAACCGGTTTTTCAAGCGATGAATGAATTAACGAGTGAATATTAACATCGTACTGTTTAGGTACACGAGGGCTTTTGACGACGGACCTCGTAATTTTGAACCATGGTCAAGTGGCGAGGACGACATCTGAGCTGGCACCCCCTTTCCTAACTACCACACCAACGGAAGGACGTTTGAGCTCTCGACAGATTTAACGTGCATCGCACCCGGGTCTTTAGTGGTACTGGGCTCGAACTAGTAACATCCTAGCCTTGATCTAGCAAGTCTAGCCTTGATCCGATACCTTGACCACTTGGCTACCATGACTACATATTTCAACCAAACTAGCCAAACCGGGTGTGCATTGTTTCAACAATGCAGACCAAATCATGCTCTTTTACAATTCCTACTACTAGTTAACTCTCTCTCTATATATATATATCTTCTTCAAATTTTCAATCGTTAATAAAATACTTTCTATTCATCCATCAGAGTAGGAATTGACTTAATTTTTTTTTTATTGCTTGTTATATTTAAAGCTCTCATTTTTATACCGGGCGTATAAAGCGCACCCATAAATTTCGATCTTATTTTTGGTGTTAAAACTGCGCGCTACACCTGGGTTTTACGGTAATTGTATTTTATGGTTTCAAAAACATTTTTGGTCTGAAAATTTAAACTTTAAAAAAATCCGGCATTAATATGAGTTTAATGCAAAATTAATTTGCAAAATTAAACTTCAAATAAAAAAGAAAAACTGGATTTTTTTCGTTCAAATTTATGTATTAATTCTTTTCAGTATTCGAATAGACATGGTTACATAAATGGGAAAAAAATTTAACTATGATATATTTCTTTTATTTCTCAAATAAAAACTTCTGCAATCTTCAATACCTGAATTTATCTGGAAAAAAAAGACTTTATTAAAAAAGCGTACATCAAAAAATATGTAAGAGATTATTCTATTTCTTAGGCAATAAGTCCTGCATTCTTTTAACCTTTTCTAATTTAACTTGAAGGGGAAAAAGTGCTACAAATGTTAAATTTGATAATCTTAAGAAATTGTCTCATTTTACTGTTTCATTTTATTTTATCAAGTAAAATATTAAAATTAATTTATGACTTTTTTTTTGTTCTTAATTCAAAGAAATCTATTGTTCCAATGCTTCATTTTAATCATCTCAAAGTTAATTTAAGTGCATTAAGTGTCTTAATAAAAACATGCTATTCGATGACACTTATTTGTTACGAGTTGAAAAATTAGAATTTTTTTCCCTCTCTTCTTCAAATAACGGATATTAACGCTACATTGAAAAGAGAAAAAGAATTTTTCATTTAAAGTCTTTAAATAAAGCCACTGGTCATAAAACACATTTTTTTTCTTTGAAACAATGCTAATTCTTAGCCAAACAATTTCAATTAAACTTTCATGAAACAAGAGGGGAAAAAAGATAAAATTGAATAAGGAGAACCATTTTTTTGCATACGACAAGCTCAAACATGAACTTAAAACTACAGGAGTGTTCCAAAAACGAAAAGGAAAAAAAAAGAACTCTTTAATTCATCCTTAATCTTGTCACTTATAAAG
The DNA here is from genome assembly GCA_019973975.1 of Trichonephila clavata. Lineage (NCBI taxonomy): Eukaryota > Metazoa > Arthropoda > Arachnida > Araneae > Nephilidae > Trichonephila > Trichonephila clavata. The sequence goes on from BMAO01005436.1 coordinate 60,123, forward strand.
AAAGTTTCTTTGAAACTGGCTTTACCGTGACTGCCAATCTTTGTTTCAAAGCTTTTTTTTTTACTTCTTAATTCTTTTCTTTGTTTATCTTCTGGTGGCAAAGAGAGTTTCTAGAAAATGCAATCGCCTTTTTCGAATGTAATTCTCTCACTTCACTTCATTCCATAGTTGTTTTATTTTTCTTTGTCTTTCAGATCAATATCGTTTGGTGAGGAAATGCTCCTAACACTGTGTTCTCGCTTTTGCGAGAGAGGTAAAAGAAGATGAAAATAAAAAAATATTCCATTAAAACTCCTTCGAACATTTTCTCTCGCGCGCGGGGGAAAAAATTCTATCTTTTGACAAGGTGCACATCGCTCATTTAACCTAAGGCACGGCTAGGAATCTTGTAAATATTCATGATCTTAATAATGCCCGTTCTTGCATTAAGAAAGAACTCGCGATAGCAAAGAAGAGAGAGAAAAAAAGAGCTAAATGGATAAAATAGAAGCCACTTCATAATTACAAAGGAAACACAGCGTGCGGAAGCCAAACTATATAAAGGTATAAATTGAAGATGGTGGACTATAGTTTGCTTCCTTTTTTCTTTGGTCTTCTTTTAGTTTATTGTGTATTTTTTTACACTGAAAGGCATTTACAAGACAGATTAGCGTAATTAACATTGTTAGGTTTTTCACATTCTTTGAAAAGTTTGTAAGTATAAAGACTTATAAGTTTTCTGCATTTTTTCCCTTCTTGTAAATCTTATTTTGCTTCTTATTTAAGGCTACTGTGAGTTTATTAGGTCGAACAAAAATTCCAATGTGTGTAAAAACAAGGATTTATGCATTATAGAACAGTGAATGTACGTATAGAGTCAAGTAATACCTCAAATTTCTCTGTGGTTTATTTTTTATTTACCTAGATATCTTGGTTTTCTTCTTAGTCTGTCATGAAAAAGAGTGACAAGCTTTATTAAATAATCCCTAAGTGATGTTAAGGTATAAGAAATTCAGAAGGATGAAAGCTGTTTTAAAATAATTTACGAGATCATCTCTTTAAAAAAAAATTGGCATTTTCATGCATTGTTAATCACAAGTGACGAAATTATATAAAAACAGTGGAATTAATAAGGAAATTAACTATTGAAAACAATGATCTATTCAACGTCTAAATTATTTTATTCATTAAATGCATAATTTAGGTATTTTTCCTCAAAAGAACCTCATTATTTATTTAAAGGTTGTTTTAACAAGAATTGTAGATTCTAACTTAATAAAACTTTATGAAACTTTTTTTTAGAAATTACTTAATATAACAAGGTATCCTTTCAGCGAGGATTCATCTTTACAATAAATCGATTGCGTAACAAAAAATTTGAAAGCAAAAAGATTTGAGCGACAACTTTACAAAGAATAAGATGTTTTCATTTAGTACTATTAAAAAAGAACGAAAAAAGACTTGGTATATACTATGCATAAAGATGAAGAAGAAAGTGTTTACCGTAAACAAAGATCTAATTATATTCAGTCGGAACAAAGAAGTTACAGAAAGGTTGTGTGAACCCAGTTACGAAATATATCATATTGCATCTAAGATTCGGGGTGGCGTAGGTTTGTCACTGGTCTTGTTCATACAAGGTTATAGGTTCGACCCCGGCACAAGTCGGTGGATTTTCATGATGGAAATACTCGACAACGCCCGTGCCGTAGGGTTTATGCGGCATGTTAAAGACATCTAGAGTGCCTCTTTGGCTTGTGTGCTCTTGCAAAATTAAATTCCGGGAACAATTTCGCATCGTCAGGGAACTCAGGTGCCACCCTCTGGAGAGGAAACTGGATGTCAAAATTACATTGGGGCAGTCGTTATCCGCCTATATATGGTGCAACATTAAAAAGTTATTCCAGCTCTCGGGGAATGTGTTAGGTCTGCAATGGTAATTACCAATTATACAAACACTTGAAAGTAACAACCCATTGTGTGAGTGAAAGAAAGAAATTATTTAATGAATGTTTCAACAAGTAAATGTAGCTTTTAAATTTAGAAAACAAGGTATTTCCTATAGAAATTACTTTATAAAAAAAGGTCCTTTCAAAGAGGATTCCTCTTTACAATAAATCGATGTGTTACGAAGAATTTGAAAAAAAAATGAGCTACAACTCTCTAAAGAATAAGATGTTTCATTTTTACATTAAAAAAGAATAAAAATAATTGTTTAACATATGCTAAAGATTTGGTCATTTTCAGATTGAACAAAGAGGTTACAGAAAGGTAACCCAAGCCTTTGAAATATATCACATTACATCTAAGATTCTGAAGATAATAGCATCGAATCATGTTTCGTGTCTCTCGGCCCAGATTGTAATTTGAAATCTAATCATTGTTTCTTTTTTTAAACCAATATATCTGAAAATAAAAGGTTTTGGATAGAATTTTTTAAAAATAATATCTCAAATTAGTTTTGTAGTAATATTTGAAAATATACAATATTTTTTCTTAAGTGGATATTGAGGATCGTAAAAGAAGAAAAAAAATAGGATACGTAACAGAAAGTAGGATTATATTCATTATGATTTTGTTACGATTTAATTGTAATGTAGCGTGTTTATACTTAAAAATTTTATGAACTTAAAGTAAAACTTCGAAGGAAAATGTTCATGAACATTACTCACAGAAAAATTGTGAAGAAATATTCAACGTTTCTTTAATCATATTCCTAGAAATTCAAATTGCGTTTCTAGATAAAACTTCAGTGAAGTCTCGGAAATTTCTCACCCTTTTTACATAAAAAGAAAACATCTTAAATTTATTGGTTGACTTTTAATTCATATAAGCTGTGATTTGATCTTAGAAATATCTATCATAAACTTTTAAGAGTGACATTGTATTTGAAAATTAATATTCAAGCGAAACACTAACTCTAATGATACTTAATTTCAATGCCCTTAAGAGAGATTTTCTTTAAATCTTTTTGCTCCTGAAGCCTCCAGGGCAGTGATTCTCAATCTTCTTTTTTGTTGGGGTACACTTTTAACAATCTCAAAATTTGGTGGCACACTAACAAAATAAGTTTAAAAGAATGTCACTTATCTATAATACACTCCCACCTATCCACGAAAGAATAAGTTAAATGTATCATGAGTGTACTTAGTTTATTTCTATATAACGTTCGAATGATTCGGTACTGGATTTTATTTTTTTCTCAGAATATAATTAATAGTTTTTCTTTAAAAAAATGGCAGCACACTTCAAGAATTTGGAAGCACACAGAATTGCTGCAGCACAGTGATTGAGAATCACTGCTCCAGGACATCACGTGATACTTAATTGACCTTTATTTACCCACTTAAAGGGAAAAATTTAACTGTACCCTTTGTTCTTAACATCAAAAATTTTTGTGACGAGTGACGCAATATTATAACATTCAACGGATCTGACCTATTAGTATGCTAAAACTATAAAGTCATGTGATTAAAGAATATTCCTGAAATTTCTTTGATAAAAGAAGAGCTTTGAATTGAGCAAAAGAACGCTCTTGATCGGCATAAGTTTCGCTCACACGTTTTCGAGTTGAAGCTGCTGTCTTTGTTTGCTGTGTTAATGCATTCTTGTTACTGCAATAGCTAGTCCTAAGTGGGTCCTGTATGAAAATTCCTTAGAGGACCCCTTTTTTGAGACCCTTAACATTTTACGACATATGAGGGCTGTTTTTAAGTAAGGTCCGTTTGTTTGTTTTTAAAATTACAACGATATTTTGTTTCAAAAAACCTTTATTTTAGGATTGTACATACTTTTGCCTATTTTTCTACATAGTTGCTGAGTTTATGAATGCACTTGTCATACCTTATAACTAAGTTTTTAAATCCTCTTCGAAGAAGCCTGCCGTTTGGTTGGATAGCCAAGAGTTCACGGCCGCTTTCACTTCTTAACGGCGTGACATGCTGTCAAAAGTTGTTTTGCCCCTCCGCGGTACCGCAAAGCCTCACACTTCTCGAACGACTCGGGACGTAAACGAATCTATTGGCTGGGAGGTTTTGAGCCATGCATCATACAGCCCGACCCTACTCCTCTAATGATTTCCATCTTTTCCGGTACCTCAAACACAGTCTTGGTGGGAAGGGCTTCAGTGGCAAAGTAGAAGTGAAAGCTGCCGAGAATTCTTGGCTGTCCAATCAGACGGCAAACTTCTTTGAAGAGGGTTTTCAAAACTTAGTTCTAAGGTATGACAAGTGCATTAATAAACTCGGCTACTATATAGAAAAATAGGCAAAAGTTTGTACAATCCTAAAATAAAGGGGTTTTGAAACAAAATATTGTTGCTATTTTTTAAAAAACAAACGGGCCTTTTACTTTAAAAATAGCCCCCGTATTTGATACTGCTGATATGGCGATAGCTGCACCCCTGCTTTTTGTATATTGTGGCGTCCAAAGAATCATCATAAATAAAAAAATTCTTTCTAGTGAATACTTTGATATACCACTATATTCAAAATGATGCAGAAAAAATCCACGATCTTCAACACACTTCTTCTCACACACAAACATACATATACATATTGAGTCTACTCTCGATAATCTAAAATGAATGCAGAATGAAAAATTCTAGTTAAATTTATATGCATAAAAAATTGCGAGAAAAAGTACAGTGTTTAAAATATTACCATTTATTTTCTTTATTATTGCACAAAAAATTACTATAAAAACGTCTGCTAAATATTTCTAATAGCCTTTTGTCAATTGCTGCTCTGAGATTTCGTATGAAAGGAATATTAGGAGTACTTTACCCTTATAATGACCGTCTTCTTAGAGATCTAAGCAATTAAGAAAAACATCGGTGTGCATTAGAGGAAAGTTGTGACTCATATGGCACGTTTTTTTTTTCTGTGAGGGATGGTACATTCCTTATATACATACATTCTATAATATTAAGCGATCTATAGAAAGAGTGGTCGGAATTGGTCTAAAATCTATAGATGCAATGTACATGTCCTGAAAACAAAAGGTTAAAAGTATTATATTAAATTAATGTTTTACTCTGGGTGGGGGGCTATAACAGCAAAAAATTAGTAAGCTAATTCAAGTCGCTTGCGGTGTTGTTTGTACTTTATTCTAAAACATTTATAAGATATTGCAAGGAACAATGGCGTAACGTACACCCTCGCATCCAGGATTCTAGGAAGCCCAAAGCCCAACTGGCGCCAAGCACATACCCTTGGTAAGATCCGGTTTGGGGTTTAAGACCTGATTTTGCAGGGGAGCTTAACATTCTCCATTAAGACACTGGCAAGGGCATACAATTCTATCGAAACAAAACAGTAATAAAATGTCATTTATCATAAATTTCACAAATCTTTAAACTATTGTAAGAACGCAAAGTGGTTGAAAGAGCTTTGAATGCATTTAATTTTGCTTTTGTATTAAAAATTCCATGTCGATGAATTTTAATTTTAAAAATACTTTAAATCAAAAAAAAATTTCTAAAAATATTGGCAAATATATTTTTTAATTAATTGGCTAGGGATACGTGAACAATGCCATAAGCTACACAAGAATTACATATATTCTCTTAGTAAAATATATATATTCAGTAAAACAAAAAAGCTTTCTGGATTTTAGATTTTAGTCTATTGTGGATTATACTTTTTAATATTTTCGTAAGTATAATGTTACGCATTTTTCGGAAAGAATGATAAAAATTAGTTCAAAAAAATTAAATAAATATGAGTTAGGGCTAAGGTATTCAAATCGTTTGGCTTTAAAACATCTCAAAGCTGAAGCCATATCAGCATGAAATAGTTCGAGAACAAAAAATCGTGCCTCACAATTATCCAAAAATTCTATATTTTTCTACACCCCAATTTTCATTGATTCTTGATTATACTATAAATTATTTTCCATCAACTATAAAGGACTATGAAAAAAAAAAGATTTTCATTCTTATACAATTTTTTAAATAAAATTCAGTTCAGTACTGGTGAAAGCAGACATGAATTGTAGTATAAGAAACCCAATAACTCATAAATGTTTTACTTAATATACTTAACCATGTATAGTAAATTAATACATATAACTGCAGTTAAAAATGTTTTATTTTTACATATACGAGGTTTAATTAAATCCATTTAGAACAGTACAAATCATTATTGTATAAGATTAGTGTAAATGCTGTCATTTTCGAGCATATTTGGTTTTTCTTTAAAATGCTAGTTCAGCTGATTTGTCATTTTTTAAAAATATTTTGAATATCTTTAAGTGATCCATAATTAGCAAAAGATATATTTGTTTATTCTTTTTTGAAAGATAATTATTTCCATCGAGAATTAAAAGATCGTAAAATAAATTTTCTTTTTCAGCATTTTTCTGAATTATTTAACGTAAATGGACTCAAATCCCCATTTGTTATTAAAATATCATTTTTTAAACCATTTTTCAATCTACTTTCATTTATCCCTAACAATAATGACTCTTATCTCTAATTAAGCCATTCTTGAAATTTTCTTCTTGAATTCTTTTTTTTTTAGTAATCAAGTGAACAGTATATAATAAAATGAAAACAAAATACGTTTTGATTGAAATTTCGAAATTCTCGATAGCCTTTAAAACATAAAGAAGATTAAACGTGAAAGAGAGAGAGAAGTAAAAAAATCTAATATGGAATCTTCAAAGAACAGTCCTGCTTATTTCCTTCTATTCCTTAAGACCAAGCTCTCCTTTTTGCTTCAAAGAATCCTTTTCCTCTTCAGCCCGGAGCTACGGTTTTCAATTTTCATAAACCTTTCCCCAGCTTAGTACCTCGTTTCAAAAATGTTCTGAAGGTTTTCCACTTCTGAGTCCATCTCTAATCCCAAAAGAAAACAACAATTCCAATCTACGGTCGAAAAGACCGTAGAAAAGGCAGAAAACATATTATAAATGACTGCGCCATTTTTTGAAAAAGTATCTTTGAATATTTCGGAAAAATGCTAATTTCGCGTTTCTACTGGCATTTACAAAAGAGATAGATAGAATAATAACAATAAAAAATGGTGCTTCTTTATAATATGCCTTGAAGCAGGAAGTAGTACCTCTTGTATCATGAATAACTAGCTTTTTACTGATTTCTGAAGGGGAAATCAGCGAAAAATTTAGAATTCCAAGTTATGACTTGAATGTCCAATTAGGAATTCCTCCTCCATTTTTTTTTACATTTGCTGATACTAAAGAGGCCTTCTAAATCTTATGTAAATTGGGTTTCAAAAAGTAGTTTCTTATTTAGAACGCTTAATCTTACGTTTTCTTTAGATTTGAAAACTTATGGGAAAACCCTTACGCGAGTTTTGGAATATTTCCGAAGAGAAGGATTTATTTTTCTTTTACAATTCAATTTACCGATAAACTGCATAAAGTTCTCTTCCATATTCAGCTTTTTGAAGAAAGGAAAAGATAACAAAAAAAAATGGCTTACTTCTCAACTTTCTTTCAATATGAGTAGCTACCTAGGTTTGATACATCCAAACAGAGTTAATATTTGAGTAGCTGTTTGTGATTCTGTGTACGCGTTTTTACTCACAATTCTTCTGGGATGTCCCAAACTCTTGTTTTTAACTATTTTTCGAACGGCTTTTAATATTTGTGTTTCGGATAAAAAAAGGAAGTTTAAAACATATTTTCGTTTATTTACTTTCTGAATCATTTATACCAACGAAGCGTAAATTCACGAGTTAAAAATATATTATATTTAATCTCTTCTAAAGAATTCGATGGGTTTTTTTTCTTAAATTTTTACGTTAAAACATTAATGCTTAGCGTTTTATTTGTAAAGAAAAATTTAAATATTCTCTTTTCAATAAGTACCTCTGGATTCTGATATGAAATAAAGTGTTTATTATTTTTTTAAAAATGCTATGTGTTTAGTATCTGGCAACGTGAAACTTGGGGTTTTCAATGAAAGAAATGATTTTTAAAACATTTTTGAGGATTGAGTTTTCTAAAGTAAAAATACCTTAATTATTTTATTTTTTCATAAAATATATGATGTTTTCTTGGAATGTTATTAAGATATAAAATTCTCATTAGCGATTCTCTCACGTTTTATTTAATTTATTTTGAGTTTAAGTTTTTCGGCTGGGATATTTAATTAAAAAAAGATGGAGGGAGGCGGGGGCTGAAATGAGAAGAAAAAAATATATTATAAAATGTGTTTAATTGGCAGCGTTATAAAGAAGGAGAAAAAAAACTATAGTCTATATCTCCAATGTAATTTTACAAATAAGATCATAACATAATGGACTAAATTCTTGTGACGTCATAGTCATATGATGAATGGAATCACGTGTTTCAATAAATGAGTTCATTAACTTCGCTGTTGCCAACTTTTGCTTTTTACAGAAACTTACGTTTAAAAAATACATGTTTGTCAGCAACTTTACCAAATTATCAAATTTTAAATTTTTTTCTAAATTTTATATGTAGACGAGAAAGTACCAGACCAGTGGCAACTTTGAATTCAATATTAAGCACATTATTGAATTTATCATGTGACCGGCATGAGTTTATACTATTGCATCAGTCGCACGGTATATAAACAATTTAAGTAAATAACAATTCCAAACAAAGTTTATCACCTAGCAACATCCTTACGTATACGTTCTAAGTCATTCCGTTTTTGATTTCAAATTGTTAAATAAGTACGTATAATAATTTAAGCGTCCAGACTTGGTAGTGAGACCGTCACTAGATGGCGCCATCATGAAATGATTCTCCTATTTGGGGACTTGCCGTGCCTGCAAAATGCAGCCCTATCAAACGTATCAAACCTGAACATCAGTATGTATCATACATGTGAACTGTTCTTCATTTAATATAATAGCAATCGTTTCAATTTAACTGTTCATTTTCTAGAGCTTTATTAGGCTTTCTTCGAATTAAAGCCATTTGAAAAAAAGATCTGCTAAAAAATGTAAATTCATTATTTTAAATAATTATTAAATTGTTTTAGAGTTATGGGTAGATGTAAATTCTAGCTTTATTGTCATGTTAAGGGATTTAATTTATGATGACCTTAAACCCTCCAAGAAAAACATCGGAATTTTTTTTTTTTTTTGGTTTATCCGACTGTAAGATTCGCCGGACTAAAAATAAAACTATACAGGTGTCGCTGCCATCGGAAGAGAGAGAGACGAAACTGAACAACAATGGCGGAGAGGCGAATGGCGGCTACGACCTGTAGCAGGACCAGAAAAAATGGCGTGAAACAACAGTGTAATTTTTAGTATTGGTGAGTTTTAAATATTGTGTTAATTGTGTGTGCTGTGTGGCTGTTAAAACTAAATAAAATCTTTAGCCACTTTAGATGGATTGATTATTTGCGTTCCTGGTAGTGAATCAAAAAATCTTCAGATTTAAATCAAGAACCTACAGCGGACTAAGAAGTATAGTAATTCCGACTAATAGAAAATATTCTTTTAACCACAACTTCATCTCCTCAAAAACTACCATGTAGGGACTTTTCATAATAAGATAATGTATTAGTGCATCATCCAATTATTCTGATCAATCCTAGTTTCCCTGACAAAAATCATATAATTCTCAAAGCTTCTGATTGGAAAAGATAGAAGCTGAGATCTCCGGATCTTATAACGGAACACTTTTGTCCTTTCTTTGGGCTTTGTGTATCTCTCACTAACTAATACTCCCTAAATTGCGAAAACAAATTACGTTTAATTTTTTTTCACTTACTTAATAAAATATGGAACTACAATAATAAAATATGAGTCATCTCACCACCATTAATATTACCCAGTAATATGGGTTACCCCAGTGAAAATGTCACACGCACACATATATACATTCAAATCTTTTATATAGAATTTTCGGAAAAAAAACGGGATAGTTCGGAACATAACAATAAAGTAAAATTTTATGAAAAGCATTTGATTCCGAAACAATACTGTTCCAACAACTTAGATTTTATCGCATTATTAATATATCATTCTTCATTTTTTAAATTCGGAATCAAATGTAGGACAATACACAGTCAGTCAACGAACCATGATTCTTTCTTTTTAGAGTTTTCAAGATGAATAGAGATTATGTAAATGTAACCTAACCTACGCGGATAAACGTTAAGTAAAATACACCCCCACGCAATTTCGAGTAAGAGGCATTTGATTGCAATAAATATAAAAAACTTCTCAATGAAAACTATCACAAACGTAACATGTGTTTTTAAGGTAGGCGCGAAAATGCTTTAAGATTAAACGTAATTTGCTTTCGCAATTTAGGGAGTATTAGTTAGTGAGAGTTTGTGCATTTATTTTTGGTCATATCATTTGGTTTTATCTTTTATCCTTTTCTATTCAAAAGAGCCTACATTTATCTCCTCGAGATTGTCGAGCCAAATATGTAAGAACTTGAAGTACATTAGTATGTAACAGCATACTTGTGGACGGAATTGAAAAGAGATTGATGTTTTGAGTTACACTTCTACTTAAAAAGGATACGCCTCCATATGCAGCTGTCACATGGATTTGACATCGAACGTAACGAATTGGACTTAGACGATTTAATTTCTGAATTCTCGAACTAATCAGTTGCATCTAGAATAACTTACCTTATCTCAAAATATTGTGCATCAAACTAAGAACTTACTTTTTCGTTATCTCTCATATTGACAGCTGGCGCAAAAGATTTTTATTAAATAAAAATAACTGTGCTCTTAATTTGACATTCGTTAGTTCGTATTATCACACATATCAGGCGTCACAAGGTTTTTATAACTGGTTTTTCTTAATACTAAGTTTTTAATTTAATTTTTGTATATGAAAGTAATTCAAAATGTGTAAAGGTAATCTTGATTAACTATCTTCAACGTTAAATATATATTTTTTTGCAATAATTTTTATTCTTGTACTCGATTTCTTTCGCTGAATACTTAACGTTTCGTAAATCGCTAGTTTTCCACCGAACACACAATGAAAACCAAATGCCTTGGAAGAAAATGCACCTTAGGATCTTAGGAAATATTATTAATAAAAAATTGAAGCTTCATTCATAGATTTTGCTGCTGTGTAAAATCAATTCCTCGAATTTCTACATATTAATCCAATTTAGGGTACTTATCCATTACAGGAAACATGAAACCACAAGGAAACATGGAGCAAACACTCCAAATTCTGGTTTGTTGGTAGTACTACACATAGGAAAAGCTGTCTTTTAAGTATTGAGGCATACACCAATTGTTGATATTATAAATGTGATGCAATGGATTAATTTTCAAACATTGTGAATCTGTTATAACGGTTAATTTGAAATAAGTGTCATTTTTTTCTGTTATGCTGTTAATTTATTGGCTACAGAAAACACGACAACACGTATAAAATACGTCGAATTCTGCTTATAATATAAATAAATAAAGTTGATGAAACCCTATTGTATATTTATAATCCAATTTTTTATCATTGCGTTGGTATTGAATTTATCTTATGGGAAAACATCGTGAATGTTTATGTTGATGACTCGAAAAATCCATCGCCAGCCAGTTGTCTTTGTAAACGATACGTATACAGTTTACTTGCAAAAAAGTCATACATCACCAAAAAAAAACATTAATTGCTTCATACTTGTTCTTCAATCTATCTGAATAGAGATAGCCGGCTCGGTGGCGTGGTTGGTTTGTCGCTGGCCTTCTGCATCTAAGGTTCAACCTCGGCCCAATTCGGCAGATTTTCATGATGCAGAAAATCGCCAGTGACCATGTCGTATGATTATAGGGCATGTGAAAGATCCCTAGAGTGTCTCTTTAGCTTGGGTGCTCTCTGTAAAATTAAATCCTACTACAGGTTCGCATTGTCTAGAACTCAGGTGCCTCCTTATAATGAGGAAACTGGGCGTCAGAATTGCTTGCCTATATGGTCCCGCACTAAAAAGAGGTTCCAGCTTCCGGGAAATGTACTATTTCTGCAAACGTAAGACACCAATCCGCCGCTCATTAGAAATAAAAAAATCTATCTGTATAAATGCTATTTCAGTTAATTTGGAGATCAACGATAAATTGAATTATGTTCAATACATTTATTTTACTGTATTGAAATATATTAAACTAAATTGTGATTTACAGCTTAAAGTGACTATGTCAAATATTTTTCCAAACTTAATTTTATAAAGGGACAATAACATTTCTAAACATATTTCATTCGGATATGCTTCACTGCGAATTTACGCATGACGCGGGCATTATTTCATGAATTTCGAGGGGTTAATATACCTATTTTTACGTATCCCACTCCCTAGTGACAGACTACAATATATATATGTTTTCTATATGCAATGCAGTGAAATTCGACGTTATCTGTATTATTAGAATTTTGATCTGTACGTATCAGAGTTATTCTTAATTCATACTATACTTATTCTAGCTTTCAAAATATACACGAAAAAAAAGCGAAGAAGCTTTCCATTGTTAACTTTCTCATAATAAAGAAATAGTTTTTATATACAGGCACCTGTATCGGTACATGCAATAACTATTATATTTAAATTATTCATAAGATTAGAAAAAAGATTCGAAAATAATATAGTTATTACTGCACCTTATTCTTTAAATCAAATGTTTGTAGAAGTCAAACAATACTGAATGAATTCAAATCTAAAAACAATGTATTCATGTTATACTCTGTGTCCGATGCATTATTCAAAATGTAGCAAAATTAGATTTCTTATATGCAGTTGTTTTCATATGTATATATTAAATTGATTTAGGAATAACAACGATGAATTTCAGATATCTCGAAACACGTTCTGTACAATATTATTTGATCAGTCAAGGCTTTTGTTATTATAAATGACCTAGAGTCAAAAAACTCACAAGGCGTGTTATCTGTTTTAAATATTATGCAGCAATACATGTTTTCGCACACAAAAGAATTTCGTTTACATCACCGTGCGAGGCTCACTTTAATTTATGTATTATATATGATTTTATTCAATTCTTCAGCTTCTACTTCTTTTGGCGAATCATTGTTTATTTCTTAGAATTATTCATGAAAATAAGTTAGGAATAGAACTAAAGTGAACTATTCTTATTGTGTATGTACCAGCGTTATTAAATGCGAATGGAAAAAGAATTAGATGCCTTGAAACGGAGATATTGGTGTTCTTTTGTGTGTGTGTGCGTGCGTGTGCGTGCGTACGTGCGTGTATGTTGATCATACTTTCTCCTACAGTGAAAGTACCTACAGCCAAAATTGTAGCTTACGAAGCTTAAGTTTAAAATGCATCCAATTTTTAAAAGTTAGTTGACAAATTTAACAAATTCTCAATAGTTTATTGTTTATTCTTGTTCTCTCTCTGTTAAATTCTTGATTAGTAATCTGATTAACTGAAGTTCAGGCCTTATTATATAACCTTCAATTAGATGTTTTAAAAATAAATTGAATTAAAATTAAATACATTCACCTTTCTGACGCCGATTTCAAACATGATTTCAAAAAAATATCACATATATGCTACTTATGAAAGCTGATTATTATGCAAAAGAAAGGAACACCATTTATGAATTAATTACTAGTTTTCTTTCTAAGGTCTTGAACTTGGGAGTAATTTTGACAAAAAAAATATTTTTTAACATTAACTCTAGCGTAGAACGTGCCTTAAAATTTTAATGAGCTGCTATTTTTACTCAAATTAAATATTTTTTTTACCTGCTATGTGGCGTAGTTGGTTTGTCGCTGGCCTTGTACTCCCAAGTCTGTGGATTTTCATGATCGAAAATTGTATCATGTCGTATGATTATGCGGCATGTTAAAGACCCTAGAGTAACAGTTTGGCTTGGGTGCTCTCGAGAAAATTCCAAGAACCATTTCACATCGTTAGGGATCATGTTCCTTACTCTAGAGGAGGGGGAGGGGGAACTGGGTATTAAAATTGCGTTGCGGTGATTGGTATTCCACCTATTTAGTGCCGCACTAAAAAGTAATACCGGCTGTCTAACTAAGTCTGCAATGGTAAATACCTATCCACACAAAAAAATTTTTTGTTTCATCTTGCACAGTATTTGGAGACTGAGGAAAAATAAACGCGGAACGACCCTTCTTTCTTCTATATAAATCCGTTTTGTACAGTTTTTATATATGGTATTTTGCAAAACCTATCTACTATTCAAAAAATATTTAAGGTCGCTTTGTTCACAGTTCATCTCAAGTGAATATTTTGTTTTCTTTGAGTGAGTGAATATTAACATTGCACTGTTTAGCAACACGAGGGCTTTTGGCGACGGTTCGCGTAATTTTGAACCATGGTCAAGTGACGCGGACGACACCTGAGCTGGCACCCCTCTCTCCTAACTATCACACCACACCAACGGGAGGACGTTTGAGCGCTCAACAGATTTAACATGCATTGCCCCTACACGGCGGGTCTTCAGTGGTACTGGGATCGAACTCATGACACGCTAGCCACGATCCAATGCCTAGACCATTTGGCTACCACGGCCACCTGTTTTCTTTGAATTCGCTTACTAAATTATTTAAAACTAAAGCCAAACATATAATTTCATTATATAATGCTTCTGTGATATTTTTCAGGATTATATTTTCCCAAAATGAACAATTTAATTATTGAAGCAACTTTATCTAGGATTCCTTGATTTAAAAAAAAAACTGCAAACGAGAGGAAGAGAAAAAAATAAAATTAGATCATTCACTTCACAAAATTCTTGAGAAAAAATGTTCAGGAACAACGGTTTTCACAGATTTTCTTTTATTATTTCCTTAACAAGGAGCATTTTCTTAAACCCTAAAAAATATACATTTTGTGCATTATACTGAGCATTCGAGATGCTTAAAAACAATTATTTTTTATATACTTAACTGGATTAATATCAAGCAAATAAAAATGGGAAGATGTAATATAATTTAATTTAAATAGGATCTTACGATTTACGTCGTACTTTTTCCCCAGAAACAAAATCTAATTCAATTTGACTTCCTCCAAAACATTCCGTGTTTTATTCCGAAAAGATTGAAGTACATTAAAAAAAATAATCCCCATGCGAATTTCGGCGTAGTTCCAGAGATATGAAATAAAATGTATCTCTTTCATGAGAATTCTGATAAGTTTTGGCATAACAAATTGCTACGCAACTGATAAAGTGAGCTAAAGTGGATATGCATCTGCTTTTAAAGAAATGAGATTCTTAAAAATTTGGCAACTTACGATGTATTCATTTCCAAAAAAATGACTAAGAATTACTGCTTCGTTTCTAAGAATTTGTAATCCCCCTACCACGCAAAGTTATGGCTAGAAGAAGAATGGAATACGTTTTTACAAAAGACAGAAAAATAGATGTTTTGAATTTCTATGTGAACGCGGTACTAAACAAAGTAAAAATACTCAAGTTAAAAGTAATAATGTATTCGGTTTTCTCTTTAAAGAACTCTTAAGATAAGCGTTATTTTAAACTATATATTATACATAGTTCTCCCCCCCCCCTCAAGTATCTTCAAATACTGTCATGGAATATTATTTTAGAATCATTGAGTAAAAAGTAGGCTTAGTTATTCAAAATGGCTGATTCTATTTCGTTCCATGAATAACGCTATTATTAAGTATTAAGAATATACCTTTGTCAAGCAATGAGATTATCTTAATAATTTTCTCAATTATGATTGCAACTGAACAAAATTTACTATATCAAATGAACTAATTTACGAGAATGCATTAATTAATTTTTAAGCTGATTTCTAATTTTTCACTGCAAAGCTGCTTTTTTTATTACAAAATTATTTTTTTAAATATTTCTGAGTTAAAAAAAATTAAAAATCGATTTTCTATTGTTAAATGCTGTTTTAAATTTTTTATGATAAATTTTTCCCAGATAGCATTTTTTTAAAGATAAATACATGAATCACACACAACTGATATTTATTTTACAATTCTAAAAATATAAAATATTTGGATTTTTAATGTAAAAAAGTCATTAAATCCAAAACTTTATAGATTATGCTACAAATATCGGTACCATTTTTGTTTTAAACTTGACTATGAATTCATAAACATTATCAATCAGACAAGATTAAAAAAAGTACATTCCATAAGGTTTCCCATAAACTTTCCAGGCATTTACAAAAAGCTATTTTCAACAGGTCTAAGGCACAATAATTTAAAGGTGGAACATCAGAGGTATTTAAATGTAAATATAGCTGTGTCAATTTTTATTCCTTCAATTAATACAGAGGTAGCTTATGAAGTATAACTGGTAACTTTATGTGGATGTAGTTTCTATCATTGGAGATCACTGGGGTAAAGAAATTAAATTTATTTCGTAGATACCGAATGTGAAAGAGGTTTGAACACTGCTTTCCATCTTATTTTTAATTTCCCGCTTTAAGAGAAACTTTAGACCTACAAGAAGGTTTTATTGAAACTTTGCATTTTCAGAATCATGTTTGAATTTTTTTAGACATATTTTAAATAATAAATAAACCTTCTTTGCAATCATTTAGGTAAACCAATACAACATCAAGAATTACAATATATTTCCATTTATCCCGCTGAATGGCTTTATACAGGGATTTAAAAATGTGTTGCGTATGAGAGACATATCTCGACACAAAATGGTAAATCAATTTTTTTTTTTAATTTGGAGCATGTCTAGGTTGATAATTTTTTTTCTTGCTGAAGACGTTTGATATTTGTTGTTGAATCAGTGGACTGTCTTTCAATATCACTGACTCCACTTTAGAAACATTCGAAAAATAGTGTATATTTATTTTTGGTATTCATTTGGAATCTTCTTTTAAATGTAGAAAGAATCATTAACAATGTTTTCCTTTCCGAATAAAAATAAATTTTTTGCATTGAAAATGTATATACTTTACATTACAGAACGATTTTTAATTGCAGAATAAAAGTATTTCTCTTAAAAATGTACAGTGGTGTGGTAGTTAGGAGAGCGGGGTGCCAGCTCAAGTGTCGTCCGTGTCACTTGCCCATGGTTCAAAATTACGCTGTCCGTTGCCAAAAGCCCTCGTGTATAGCTGAACAGTGCGACTTTAATATTCACTCACTCACTTACAAATGTACAAAAGCTCAACTTTTGATTCGCAGTTTGTTTCTATAGACCATTTTGAAAGAAAAATAATTTAAATGTATCAGACACGTTAGTTTTATTTCTACTAATAACTTATTGATTTTTTTTGGTCAAAATATTTGTATTTTTTTAAATTTTTAATCAAAATCGTTCCAAAAATGCGTAATAATCTTTTACAAATCAAGAAACATTCTAGATTAAAATAGGAGACTGACAAGTATTAAGGGTCCTATTATTGTATAAAAACTCTTAAATATCGATCCAGTTATCTCATAATCTGAGTCATGTACTCTATTTCGAAAAAAACTAACAAAAATAATTACAAAAAACGAATTTTTTGTATGGAAAATTATAATTGAAAAAGAGATTTCAGTTAAATTACTTGCACGAAATATAAACTCTCTAATAGTTTTCTTGATTATCTCTGGAAATATAATGATTAAATTCTGATTAAATCTGGGATCTATAAAATATTAGGAATTTTGTTTACTCAATTCTGAAAAAATTTGCTCCATAATGAAAACAAATTCCTTTTAGAAGTTAACTATTCTGTAACTATCATAATTTAATTCCTTTACAACTTTTAATAGTGATATCCGTTTTATCCAGCAGCGAAGAAAATTACGAAACATTTTTAAAAAGTCTATTTCTTTCTTTAATGACTATGCAAAAAATACAGAAAAAAGAATGTAAGAATTCATTTCAATGTTAATAAAAAAAATGTAAATATTTATAAGTAAGAAAACAAAATATTAGTTAATTTGAAAAAAAATCAGCGCATTAACTTAATTTCTTATTTAAATCCTATTTTTAAAAAATTTTAATGGTATATTCGTTTTATTGTTATGTAAAGCCGAAGATAAATTTATGTTTAATTTTACACAAATTTTTTTACAAAAAAAAAAAAAAAAAAAAAAAAAAACTAGATTTTGATGAATTTAGTAACAGTAAAAAAATTTTATCTTCAAAACTAGAAGCTATGTATAAGGGGGAAAATGCTTTCATTTTTCCTTATATGTAGTTTCATGATACATTTTCCTGATATACAGTGGTGGCAAAAAGTCCTGAACACAGGTATAGAAAAACATAATATACATATTAGAATAACGTAAACCTTTACAAACACGGTACTTTTAGCATGGCCTTTGAAAATTACATGATTGTTACATGTTTTAACATCAATATTTAATGGGAAATCCTTTCGCTTTAATTAAGGTCTATGTCTTTTAGGTATGGGATGCAGTAACTTCACAAAAAGTTCTTTTCTAACATCATGGTTGTAAGAAATATTAAAACTTTAATTTTTTTAAGAAATATTTGAATAGTTTTTCTTCAAATAAA